>CM039525.1:11014848-11042281 GCA_022433055.1 Begonia peltatifolia | reverse complement strand
CATCACAATCACCCCCTCTCGGGGCCCAACGTCCTCGTTGGCCACATTTTCGGTTGGGTACAGTACATCTACATATACACACTATAACACACTGAAACTTGACACAACTCACTCAGTTTAATAGCACTTTTGTTTTCAAATCATCTTCAAAAGAACATTTGTGAGTATGAAAAATTTTCAACTCGATTCGAAAACAACTCGCGCCCCGAAGAGGGAACACAAAATCCTCAATATAAAAATATGCAGCGGAAAAGAAAATAATTTAAAATAGTTTTAAGATAAACCGACAATACTTGAAATCCTAGGAAGGAATCCAACATACCCCTCGAACTACACAATTTCGGTGCCACGCACTCACGTCCCAACTTCAACGCCCCGCGCATACCCTCGCGGTGCCAGACGCGTCAACTCAACATCACCGCGTCACGCGCACGTTCACAGCGCTTCGTGCCCCACGTCCGCACGCACGCCCTCACCCTGCGCCGCACGACCCGTGAGCACTCGCAGGCCACGTGCCCCGCGCACCTGCGATCACGCTGCACCTTCACGCTCATCCACACTTCTCAAGTATTCATTGTACACATTTCAACCTATTCCATATCTTTTCGACTCCCAACTCCTCTCCCGAACTTTTGGCAGAGTAACGCCTAAAAATTGGCTATCCCAAAAATAAAACCCTGCACACAGTTCACCAGAAAGTGAGAAATATCTATCCATCAACCACCCAAACATAACTCCATAACCAAATCAAAATTTAAAAACAACAAATCCATCAACTACAAGTGAAGAAAATCCACAATACATAGAAATTCCAAGCTCCCACATGTAAAATATATGCGTACGTCGCAAAAATCACACGCATTCCATAACACCTATACACTGACGCATATACAACTCATCTCATCGACTGTACCTCAACACAGCAAAAGAAAAATACCCATAAACGAACCCAGCCACCACCTACCAACCCCACGAGTCGGGTCGCCCTAACAAAATCCGCCGTCTGGTGCCTCGGTCGCACGCCGCCAACCGTCCTAGGCCTCAGGACTAGGCTCTCGAGGCTCACCAGCAATGTCGTCAGCACCTACACCATAGAACACACAACATAAGCCTAACGCTCAGTAAGTAGTACAATATGAAAGTAAAAGCCGTCAATGCAATCCTATCACATGCAGTCTCTACGCTCACACTCATGTTGTCACATTTGTGACGCGTAATGTAACTGCACCAGGGTAAGGAAGAGCCCAACGCCACCCTACACCCTGACATGTCGCCACCGTCTCGGACTCCCCAGCAACGAGGCCCACAAGCTACACACACACATCACCACACAACAACCACATCAGGATGAGGGTGTATCTCGCGCCACACTACACCTTGACACGTCGCCCCCGTCCCACCCTCCCCAGCACGGGGCCACAGTTGCAACACACGTTTCGCGATAGCCCAGCCTACCCACTCCTCGAGTGGAATCTGCGACTGGTGTTGCACCGGCCCACACACTAGTAGGATCTGTGGTACCACTGCCTACCACCCTCACCGTCAACACATTCACGCCGCGTGACGGCCCAGCTAGCCCACTCCTCGAGCGGAATCCGCGGTTGGTTACGCACCGGCCCACACACTAGCAGGATCCGCAGTAGCACCGTCACGCGTCTCACCAGATACTCAAAACATGCTCAAAACCATTTTCGTTCCCGTTTTTTAAAAAAATGAGGTATGTCAGACAATACGCACGCACACCACAATCAATCACATAAATCCTAAACTTCTATAGTGTAGGCCCACTTGGGCAAAACGCATGCATGCACTACTTACCTGGCGTCCTACGCTCACTCGACGCACAGCTTCGCCAAAAAAATGCCTCAACCTAAAACACAAACAATCACTCATCAATTTTCGCTTCAAAATTCACCAAATAAGCTAAAAATAACATTACTTAACTAAACCCGTGATATTCCAACTAAAACGGGTCACCAATGTGGTTCGGCCGAAAACCATCCTAAACTTCGGACGCGCATAACTTTTGCATCCGTCAATGGAATCGAACGATTCAAGTGGCTAAACGTCCCCTTAGAAACCTAATTTAACACACTAAGACGGATTTTAAAATGGTAAACCGCAGCTAGGTGGAAAAATCCTAAAACCGAATCTGTCCCTTTTTATCAAATTTCACATTTTTGTTTTCTTCAACCAAAACTCATTGAAAACTAGTCTTACGCATCAAAAACGGCCATGCTACTATCACACGTCACAATTGACTTGGACCAAAATCTGACATAAACTTTCGACGAGCATAACATTTGCGTCGGATATCGGAATCGAATAATTCAAGCAGCCATACGTTCCTCTAACTACCTATTTTAACCCACTAAAACAGAATTTAAAACGATCAACCGTAGCCCCATCAAAATCCCCAAAAACAGAACTGTTTTTATACAAAAATATCTGAAATCTCAACTTCGATCAAATGTCTCAAATTTCTTTACCGAACAATCACATTTCAGCCTATTAAACATAATCTAACCAGGCATAAGTAGTTCAAGCACAAAATACAAATTTTGGCTCAACCTTCTCCCTTGGTTTCTCTCCCTCTCACCGGTCTCCTACTGCCCCTCCACTAACACACACGCTCACCCGCATAATCCACTCAACATTACAGCAAAATTCACAAAAAAATAGAGGGAAGCCGAACCTTAATCTCGGCCAAACCGGACAGGATAGCAGAGGGAGAGAGGGACTTACAAGGTGATGTCGCTCTGCACTCGGGTGAGGGAATGGAAGAAGACTAAAATCCGACCGTTCCACTGCCGGCAACAGAACCGAGTGAGGGCCCTTCCTTGCGATCGTCGGCAGAACACGCTCGGCTCTCACTTTCGGAGTTCGAGCTGCTGAAACCGAATGACCTCAGTTCGTCGGAGAAGCAATACTCAGCTGCGGTTCCGCTCACAAAGCTGCACTCATCGTCCACAGATAGAAGACCAAAACCGAGCTCCCAATCGCCCTCTCTCGCGCGTTCGCTCTCGGCTCTGGCGAAAAACCCAAACACTGAACGGCTTCGCCAAAGCCGTTCAATTGTTTTATAAAATTTTAATTTTATAAAATAATTTAAATAATAAAATTATCAAAATGCCCTCACATGTGTTTATCATCCGTAACTTCGTTTCTCGCCCTCCCGACTTTAAAATTTTTGAAAACCATCATAAAAGTGGACTCCGAGTTTTATAACTTAAATTACTATTAAAATATTTTTCTGAAACCTCAACCGAGATTAAATTAAAAATTTTGAAAATTAGATTTAAAAATCTGAAATTTTTCGGGTTATTATAGTTTATTTTTAAAACAAACTGGGATTGTTATTTTCACTGATTCTGGTGTGAGTTGTCGACCGAAGTCGAAAGGTGTCGACCGGTCAGTGTAAATGTAAAGGGAGTATCGACCGCGAGTGTCGACCTGTGACAAGCAGAGCCGAAGAAGGTGGTTACAGGTGTTGACCGGTCCATGTAAAGTCTGCAAGAGTGTCGACCGCGAGGATCGACCTGCGCGGGCAGAGAGGGCCAAAGTATCGACCTGCCAAAGGAAGTGTCGACCGCTCTTCTGGTTGAGCATAGAAGTGTCGACCAGTTTATTCTGGTGTCGACCGCTGGAAAAACCCGAGAGGAACAAAGTGTCAACCGGTCTCTGTATTTTTGTGTTTTAAAATGGTGAAGTTTACTTAAACTGAATTTAAACGAGTTTACGCTGCAGCATTTATATGTATTTCTTTTGAAAGTCAATTAAAAAAAAAAGTCGTTTGGGTAAAAAAAAAATAATAAATAAAGCTTTCCAAATTCTAAGAAATATTTGGTAGAGGATATGAGGGACGGTGACGAGTAGTAGTTGGTAGCGAACCGGGAATCATGGAGGATTTTCGAGGCGTTACAAAAGTAGATTGAGTAGTGGGTAGTTTTAGTAAACCCTGAGAGGGAGATACGAAATTTGGAGGTTTAAGTCGATTTGTATTCGTGTATTAGTGTTTAAGCTAACAGTAGGAATATATTTTGAGATTTTATGGGGAAGATTGAGCGTTTGGATAGCCGAATGCTCGGATTGTAGAACGGTTTCTGTTTGGCCACATTCGGCCAAGTTGTGGAGGTCCAATTAGGAAATGGATGAAACCGTTAGAAATTAGATGCCCTAAGGAACCGTAACATTTTGAATCGTCCAAATTGAACTAATATTGGATAAGTCATGCGTTTCTGAATTTGGTCGAAAATTGAGTAGAGTTTCGAGGTTAGCTAGAAGTGGTGGTTTAGTAGAGGTTTATGATTTCCACATTAGAGTTTTATGAATTGGAAGACGAGTAGAATTGATGAATGTGTGGTTTTATAGGTTTCCCAGTTAGTGAGCGAATTACGAGATTCGGATTACGAGTTGCTAAGGAAGCCAGGTAAGTAATGTAGTAGGAGTTTTGCCTTCGAGCCTACATCACAGTTCAGTAGGATGCATTGCATGTTTACTTTATGTTATGCTTTCATAGTTGTGCATCATTGTTTTAAATTAGGAGAACGAGACGAAAATGAATTTTCATGTTTTTACGAAGTGAAATAGTAGGATGTGATGGGACGAACGAAATGAGAAGATACGTAAGAAGATAAGAAAGGTTGGGTTGAGTGGTCTTGTCCCTAGAGGTGGACTGCGAGGTGTATTACTCTTCCTCCGCTTTACGTGGTGGCCTTGTCCCCAGAGATAGATCACGAGGTGTGTCACTTTACTAGATTGAGGTTGGCCTTGTCCCCATAGGTAGACTGTGAGGTGTGTCACATTGATCTAGCACGTAAAGAAGAACCCAGTAGTAAAAAGATAAAGAAGATGTAAGAAAGAGACGAAGTGTCAATCGATAGGCTTAGTGGAAGTGTCGATCGATAGGCTTAGTGGTCGACCAGACCCTTCAAGTGTTGACCGCGAAGGTCGACCTGCGTGGGCAGAGCCAAAGTAAGTGTCGACCTACGATTATAGGTGTCAACTGGTAGTGTAAAAATGGTAGCAGTGTCGACCGCGAGGGTCAACCCATGCGGACAGAGAGGATCAAGGTGTCGACCTGTGAAAGCAGGTGTTGACCACTCTCTGAGATGAGTTTAAAAGCGTCGACCAACGAAAAGACCCCAGAGAAATGAAGTGGCGATCGACGTTGCCAGCGTCGACCGATGAAAAACTCGAGACAACCCAAGTGTCGACTGATGTTTACAGGTGTCGACCGGTTTCTCTGTTTTATATTTTTTTTTATAAAATGAAGTTTCATTTAAACTAATTTTAACCGAGTTTTTCGCTGCGATGCTGTTTAAAATATTTTCAAAAATATCATTTTAAGTCGAGGAACAAAAGTTTTAAATTTTATTCGAATTCTTTTGAGTGTAGTGAGTAAGTAGTAGAAGACTGCGAATTGAGAAACGAGTAGGGTTTCCGGGGCATTGGAGAGATAGTATCAGAGCGTTTACCTAACCGAAAGTGTGGTCGACGAGAATGTTAGGCCCCTATGAGGAAGAGTGGATTGTGAGGGTATGAGGGTCTGTTACAATTCTCACACCGCTTGGGAAAAAGTAGAGTGGATGGTTAATCAGTAGTAGATGAGGATGTTATGGGGGTTGGAGTCAGTAAGTCAAACCGTTCAAATGATTGCCTAACAGCGCCGATCGCCGCACGACGTACTTCAACAACTATAAGTATTTAAGTTTAACTGTAGTTATTAGATATTTATGTGAGTAATTGGTTTTGTTCAGGATGCCAGAGTGTCTAGACGACCAGGACGCCCACGAGTGTCGAGAGAGGTAGTTGACTCAAGGAGGAAGGATGATTCGTTGACGATTAGATAGTTAACGGGGTTAGAGAAAAGATAGTCCCATCAGTTAGGAATACTATGAATAAAGAAGGACATGAAAATTCAGGTCCCAGCTCGATTAACTGTCAAAATGGAGATAAGTTAGGCATAGAGAGAAACATGGGAATTCGGGTTCGAGTACTTTAGTTGATTGAAGTGTAGAGGAAATTGAAAATAGTACTTTGTGCCAGATTAACGTTAAAGATTAGCACCCCTATAGGGCTAAGTGGCTAACACGTGAGTTCCCATAAGAAGGGGAATTGTTAGATTCATCATTTGTTAAGAGTTTAAATTCTAGAGGATAGGACTTGAAAGACTAGAGTGCGTAGTTCTAACTGCAATTTCCAAGATAGAATATTCATTACTGAGTGAATGTTATGACCGAATATCAGGTTATAGATTATTGGAGGTTAAGCCGTTGTGGACCAAAATAGTGATTATGATAATAGATGTTGATGGGAGAAAACTTAAGGTAAAAATGTGAGGTCAAAGTTAAAACCTAAAGTTGTTTCTGTAAACTCAATTTAAGGATCTTCTTCAGGACTTTCTTTTAGAGTCGTAGGGTCGTGAAATAAAGAGTTTATGCGTTGGGAAGTATACCCCAACATAACCAGGAGGAAATGCGAACATTAGAGTTTTATTTTACTATTGAGGATATAATTTATGAGATATAAGTCAGAAATGATTATAGTCATATTTTAGTTGGTGAATTTCCTCAAAGTTGATTACCTTATACTAAGGACAATATTGAAGAGGCTCGACGTAGGATTGTTTAGATCAATCATTAATTGAGGATAGGTGGAGGTTAGTCTTCCTATGGAGACCGGTGTATCTCAAGGGGTATAGACAACTGGTGAAATATTAAAGACCTTACGTTCGAGTTATATCGAACCTATAACCAGTGTAACGACTATAGGAAAAGGAACTAATTAGGATAGTGGAAGGATTTCGTTTGACTTGAGAACGTGAAGGTTGGAATAAGGAGTTCAGATTGATCAAACTAAGGTTGTGATGTAAGCGCAAAGTTCATATTCAAGGTGGTACATAGGGTAACCTTTATTGTGGATCAATAAGGATGAGTAGTAATTGAGAGACTTAGTTTACAAAATTTTGAGAACTTACGCCGTAGAGTTAAGTTGACGGAAGTAAGTATGGAACTAAATTTAAATATATAATTTTAGACAAGCGTAGTCTGATGAAAGGAAGTAACCGACCTTGAATAAGGAGTTACGGGAATGTCAAGGATTTTGGGCATTGAGGAACCTTGAGGTGAAACTAGTATTCGAAGGGTTAACGGAATAGTTAGACAGCTAAGGGGAATATGAAACTGGATTTTTAGCAAAGTATCGAGAGTATTAAGGTTGTTGTAAGTAAAAAGAAAGCGTAATGCAAGGATGGATGAGACGAGCTGCTAGCTTTCAGGTACGAGATATCTATTCTAGTCATTACAGATGCATAGCGCAGTTTATTGTGAATAAAAGAATTCATATACCTGATAGCAATTGCCCACAGGACGTATGTTGTTAGAAACGTTAAACGGAAGCGCCATACGTGTGGATAAAATTGATCAATGAGAAGTTGGGGAAATAGAGGATACTGGAGTATGGCGTATGACATTGTTCAGAAGTTTGGAGGCCATATTTTAGCAGTCATGTGGTTACGTAAGACTCGGAGACGTAGAAAACTATATTAGATAGTAGTTTGAGGTTTGAAAGACCAATGAAAGATTTAGGAAATTATGCATGAAGTTATACTTGGTGGCCGACTTAAATAGTAGAAGTGCTAAGTACTCAATGTTTTTGATTAAGGAGTATGCATGTTGATTAAACCATACACACATAATTGAGATATCTAAATATGAGATACGGGATAGAATGATCGTAAGTGGAGAGTCATAGCTAATCATAAAGACGTTAATGGACTGGATTTGAGATTTTGCATGCTAGTATGTATGTCTGGGGAGTAAAATATATGTAACTTTATCGGGAGATCTAAATTAGTGGAGACACGATCGGGAAATCTAGGAATGAGTTGTGAGTTTGAGTGTATAGATTCTAATACTCTTGGACGAAGGTGTATATATTAAATGATATTTGTTTGAAGCTCTAATTGAGGAAAATTTTGAAGAACTACGTTGATGAGATAGTGGACTACCGACAAGGATTTTGTAGGGATTTAGTTTATCGATGGAAATTAAGAACTTAGAATTGTTTTTAGCATTAAGATATTTAGTCGAAATAAATATTACTTGAGGAAATTTAGAGTTGTAATTTATCAACGGTGTTAAGTATGAATTGGAAATTAAGAATTTGGATGAAGTTTGTTGAGGGGTTATAGGGAAGGAATTCAGTTAGGTGATTTCGGAAGTTGGGGTTATGGTAAGTTGAATAGAATCACCTATTGTGTTAGGCTTGAGCACTTAAGAATTTGAAAAGATTTAGAGTAACAATGTACCATGGTCTACAACAGGTTCGCAAACAATGAAATTGATGGACGAATTATTGTATGAAAGTGAGAAGAATATTAAAAAATGGTTGAGGTTAGAGTGAATAGTTTAGAACGGTTCGAGTATGAGGCTTTTAAGGATGGTCGAGATAACAGATTTAGAAGTTGAGCAAACTCTAGCTAAGGGAAACTTAGATATAGATTTAGAATAGAAAACTTTGAAGAGTTAGGTCATAGTTGGTTAGGTTAATGAGCGCAGTACGAAATTGAGTATGAAATTGGATAGTGCTCAATACGTGGTCATGGATGCAGCTACTCAAATTGGAGATAACAAACACAGTCATGGGACCCAAATTTGTAACGCCCCAAAAAGCTCCCCATTTCCGGTATGTTCACTGCTCTGATACCACATCTTTAATGCCCCCGAGTTGTTCCCGGACCCGGGTCGCCAACCGTACACTTACTTGTTTCCTCGAAAATTTCGTATAAAATTTTAAAACCTTAATTTCTCGACTGAAGACGACATTTTCGAAAACATTTTTAATCAGCATTGCAGCGAAAAACTCATTTAAAACTATTTAAATAGACTTCACCTTTTTAAAACATAGAAATGCAGAGACTGGTCGACACCTGCAAACGCCGGTCGACACCTGTGTCGTCTCGGGTTTGCATCGGTCGACACTGGCGAATGCTAGCCGACAGTGCATTCCCCTTGGGTCTTCTCGTCGGCCGACACTAGGAATCATCGGTCGACACTTCCACATTCATTTCAGAGAGTGGTCGACACCTGATTTTACAGGTCGAGACTTTGACTTTCTCTGCCAGCGCAGGTCGACCTCCCTAGTCGACACTCTTACTCATTTTACACGGATCGGTCGACACCCACGGCCACCGATCGACACCTCACTTCTCTTTGCCTGCACCAGTCGAACCCCGCGGTCGACACTCACCTTCTCATTTACACTGACCGGTCGACACCTATGGACTTCGGTCGACACTTCCTCACCAGAACCTCAGTAAAAACCTTACCAACTTCTCGAAATCGATCAGACACTGACATAACTGTAATAATGACCCAACACACACTTTTCCCATCAACTCGAAATCCATTATATACACCAAAACGACTACAAACGTTGGAAATCTTTTTACTTACAAAACGACTCAAAACCACCTCTACCCGCTCCCTAAACCCATACCTATGAACACCACATCCAAAATGCACTAACAGCTGGCCGGATCATCCACGAACGTCCTCCTCCAACTACCTCCTAGTCCCAGACTCGCCCTTAGTACTCAACGGCTTTCGTGTCGTCACCTACATCACAGAACTAAACTATTAGCCTAATGCTAAGTAAGTAATGTATGTAAAACTCACACTAAAATCAAACATCTCCTAACACATGCAATTTCTACAGTTTCGTCTATATTTTTGTTTTCGTCTCTTTCTTACATATTCTTTATCTTCTTACTACTAGGTTCTTCTTTACGCGCTAAACCGAGGTGACCCCATAGTCCACCTCACTGGACAAGGCCAACCCAGATCTAGTAAAGTGACACATATCACGGTCTACCTCACTGGACAAAGTCACCACGTAAAGATGGGGGGAGTAATACCCCTTTACGGTCCACCTCACTGAACCGGTCCACCTCACTGGACAAGGTTACTCAACCCCACCTTCATTATCTTCTTACGTAACTTCTCATTTTGTTCATCTCATCACATCCTACTGTTTTACTTCGCAAAAACGTGAAAATTCATTTTCGTTTCGTTTCGTCATTTAAAACCATGATGCATATCATAAAACATAACATAAAGTAAACGTGCAATGCAACCTACCATACTGTGATGTAGGTCCGAGGGCAAAACTCCTACTATTTTACTTACTTAGCGTCCTTAGCATTCGTGCTCCGTATACAGCTTGCTAACTGGGAAACCTATAAAATCACGCATTCATCAATCATACTCGTCTTCTCATTCGTAAGTTTCTAATGCGAAAAACCATAAACCCTTCCTAAACCACCACCTCTAGCTAAACTCGAGATTCTACTCCATTTTCGGCCAAATCTCAGAATCGCATAACTTACCCAATACTCGTCCGATTTGGATGATTCATAATGCCACGGACCACTCAGGACGTCTAGTTTCTAATGGTCTCACCAATTTCCTAATCCCACACCTACAGCTTGGCCGAACGAAACCCGTTCCGTAACCCGAGTCGTTCGGTTATCTACACACTCAATATTCCTCATAACAACTCGTAATCTACTTCTATTCCTAGCTTAAACACCAACATGTGAATACAAATCGACTATAACCTCCAACTTTCGTATCTCCCTCCTAGGGCTCACCCAAAACTCTCTCTAACTCCGCTTCTACCGCTCAAAACGACCAAAGGACTAGCTATCTACTGAAAACTAACCAAAACTTACCGTAGATTTGAATAAACAAAAGAGGAACGTCGCTGGAAGGCTTATCGACGATGTAGGGCTCTCGCGGGGTGGGGAAAAAGGGAAACTCTGGGGGGGGGGGGATTCAATCCTCTCCTTTGATTTTATAAAAAAAAAGTATTTAAAAATAATATTTAATATAATTAATCTTAATTATTATTTCGCCCTCAACCATAATTTTTTCGATCAAACGGCCATTCAGTCTGTTTCTAGCCTGAGTCTTCTAAATCTCTCCCATCCATTAGTCCCAAAATAATCTCTTACCTAACGATACAAACTTTTCGCCCTTGATTCCAACTCAAATTTCACCATTGACCTATACGTAAACCCGAAAATTGAAATGACTGAAATTCTCGGGTGTTACATCTCACCCTCCTTAAAGAAATTTTGTCCTCAAAATTTGTGTAACGATCACTTCCTGATATTGACGCTGCCAAATCCATTCTCTCATACCTAGTTTCTCTTTGAACAGTGTCAAATCTACGTTAAGCTCTTAGTCCTTAAACGTCCTTATGATTAACTTCATTCTTGAACTTGTGATCATTTTACTTACCCTCAAGTTTGTTCGATCCAATTTCCTTCTAGTTTCCATCTATATCCTAAACTTTTAGTGGCTCATCCACTAACGTCTTAGCCGCATAGTCCTCCCGTCGATAACCTCTATAAACATGAATCCAATCTGGGTCCAATGACCGCGTTTGTTATTTCCAATTTGACTAGCTGCATCCTTGACTACGTATTGAACACTATCTATTCTCATACTAAATTTCGTACTGTGCTCACTAACCTAACCAACTATGGCCTACCTCTTCAAAGTTTTTTATTCTAAATCTATATCTAAGTTTTCTTAGCTAGAGTTTGCTCAACCTCTAAATCTTTTATCCCGACCATCCTAAAAAAAACTTCATACTCAAACCGTTCTAAACTATTCACTCTGACCTTGAACCATCCCCGGACACTCTTCCCACTTCCTTACTATGATTCATCCAACAATCTTATTATTGGCAACTTGTTGTAGACTATGCTACACTATTACTCCAAATCCCTTCGAATTCTTACGTCCTCAAGTCTAATCAAATAATGATTCTATTCAATCAACTATAACCTCAATTATAACTTACTGAATTTTCTTCTCTATATCCCTCTGAACAAGGCTTCATACAAATTTTACACTTCCAAACTTATGCTTAGCATCGTTAATGATATACTACCCTGAATCTCCTTGAGTAACTTTCGTTTCGACTGCGTATCTTAATTGAAATCCTCTACATCCTAGACTTTTCACTGGTAACTAAACTCCTATAAAATTCCTGTTGGTAATCCACTACCTCATTGACGTATCTCCACAAAATATTTCCAAACTAGACTCAAACCATCATCCTTTAATCAGTACGTCTACAACCAAGATCATGAGGAGTCACACACTTCAACTTCTAACTTATTCTTAGGTTTCTCGATCCCTTGTTTCAATTAGTCTAAATCTCTCAACCTAGCCATATATTTTTCTTAGTTCCTCTCAATTACTGTTCCTCTTATTGTTCCGTAATTAAGGTTATCCCAACTTCTGAAATTACCTAACTGAATTCCTTCCTTATAACCCCTCAACGAACTTCATCCAAATTCTTAATTTTCAACTCATTCTTAGCACTGCTAATATAATACTTCTCTAAATTTCCTCGAGTAATAATCGTTTCGACTAAATATTTTAATTACGATTCTTAAGTCCTTGATTTCCATCGGCAACTAACTCTTACAAAATCCTTGTCGAAAATCTCCCATCTCATCGACGTAGCTCTTCAAAATTTTTCCTTAATTAAAGCATCTAACATTTATCATTTAATTCGTCTATCTCCAACCAATATTAATAGAAATTATGCACTTACACTCTCAGCTTAGTCCTAAGTTTCCCGACATAGTCATATATATTTCATTTCCCCTACATACATACTTGCGTACATAATTTCAATTCCAGTCCCTTAACTTCCTTGTGATTTGCTATGCTCCTCCACTCCCGATCATTCTACCTCACATCCAAATACCTCAACTATGTTTATATAATTTTAATCAGCTCTTATACTCCTTGATTGAGCAACACCAAGCACTCGACACTTCTACTATCATCATTCCTCTTTATTGATAAGGTACTATTAAACTCTCATTTCTTCAATTGAATAATTCGAAACTACATTTCTCCACAGTCAATCCCATTTCTATCATCAAATTTAACTATGCTACTATGTTCCTTCGAACAAAAATGGTACTCAAATTCTGAAGTCCTAACCTTGGTATCCTTAAGTATTTCCTCCATTGAGTAACACCAAATATCTAAAAAATCGTTTCCTTATCCTGAACTTTCCCCCTCAAGCTGATCAGGCATATTCTAAAACTGGTTACCTAGGACGCGCATCACACCCCCTTGCTATTAAGCACCTCATTATAATTTCAATCATAAGATCTTCGATATTCTCACTACTTACTGGCTTTGTTACACTACGATGGTTGTAAGTCCTCACATTGATGGCCATCTCCTGAAGTAATGGTCCTATCCGATCACTGGATAGGACTCCATACAACGATATCCTCAATTTCCCCTTGATTCCTTAAGGCCTTGAACTACACCTTATGTAACACCCTGAAATTTTTCGTTAAAATGATTTTCGGATTTACGTATCGGTAGACGGCGGAGTTTTACTCGGAATCAAGAGACGAAAATTTATACTGTTAAGTAAAAGATTATTTTGAAGCTAATGGAAAAGAGAAAATTCTAAAATTCTAAACGGAAGCGAACTGATTGACCGTTTAACAAAAAAATTAGAGGTTGAGGGCGATTTAGTAATTAAGTTTATTATTATTATTATTATTATTATTTATATTATAAAAAAAAAAATTCCTTATGCTAATCAACTCACCCCCTCCCCGCAGCCTTCCTCCGTCCCTCCCTCCCTCCTTCCTTTTTCTTCTCTCCCCCTCCCTGTTTTTTTTTCTCTCCCGCGTGAATGCTCTCTGTTCTTCTTCTTTTTTTTTCTTTCTTTCCTCCATTCTCTTCTTTCTTCCTCCCCCCTTAGGCCACACTTCTCATCTCCCTCTCCATTCTTCATTTTTTTTTCTCTCCTCCCTCTCCATCACGGGCAGCAATCCTTTCTTTCCCCCTCCGATTCTTCGCTCTCTTTTGGACATCCAAGGTTAGATTTATGTTGCCATTCTTGATGGGTTTCTTTTGCTGGATTTTTCTCTCTTGTTGGATGTTTAATCATGCTATATTACCATAATGATGAATATTGTGGAAAGAAATTGATGATTTGTTTAGATTGGGAAAATCTGAAATTTAGGGCTAAATCCTATGCTGTTTCGGTTTTGGAAATTTCGGCTGAGCTATTGATGTTGTTTTAATAAATGAATACAACCATTAGAAACTAGACATCCTAAGGTTTAAATTGGCTGTTGAATCGTTGAAATCGGTTAAGGATTGAATGAGTTATGAATTTTAGAAGTTATTATGCAAAAACTGGAAAATTTCAACGGGCAGTTCGGTTTTGATGTTTCTGCCATCGATTATGCTTTGATTTTGGAAAATGGATTTCACCAGCATAAACTAGACCTTATAAGGTTTCCAAAACATGTCGAATCATCGAATTCGGCCAAATATACGATTTGATATGAATTTTCAAAGTTGAATAAAAAACTGTGAAACGATTTCCAGGCAGATTCGGTTTTTGATTTTCTGCTATTCATTGAGTTCGATTTTTGACAAATGGATTTCACCATGTTGAAATAGACTCGTTTAGAAGCCCTTACCATTTTAAATCATTGAATTTGGACTTATATTCAATTTGTTGTGAATTTTTGAAGTTGGACAAGATTTATGACAAATTTCGAAAGTTGAGTTGTGATGGTTTAAATTTTAATTCCTTGATATTGAGTTATTTGGTTGAAATTGATCGAAGTGTTAAATTGTTAGGGTGGTTGATTGAGGTTGTGTGGATGATAACCTACCCTTGGGATAATTATTTGAATTGGACTTCAATTTTTAGATTGTGCATTATAGAATGATGGGTGTTTGGAGATAAGGGGTTATATGCACATGTTTTGAGTTCTATTATGTTTGGATATTGGATATTAGATGGTGTTCATGCTGATTGATCGATGTTAAGAGAATAGGTTAGCTTAGTTGTTGATTTGGAAGTTAAGTGCATAGAGTTACACTTGATGATTTTGTGGTTGTTTATTTAGTGTTTAAAAATAGAAATTTGTGGATTTGGTTATATGTGGTGGTTGTGAATTAGAATTGTAAATCGTGAATGATAACTATAACTTTACGTTTTAGAATTTCAGGAAAAACAGAATTGATCGGGTTGGATCGAATAGCTAAGGACGCCAGGTAAGTAGTGCATGCATGTGTTTTGCCCAAGTGGGCCTACACTGTAGAACTTTAGTATTTATGTGATTGATTGCGGTGTGTGTGCGTATTGTGTGACATGCATCATATTTTTTTTAAAACGGGAACGAAAATGATTTTTAGCATGCTTTGATGTATGAGGTGAGACGTGTGGCGGTGGTACCGCGGATCCCGCTAGTGTGTGGGCCGGTGCTTCACCAGTCGCGGATCCTACTCGAGGGGTGGGCCGGCTGGGCCGTCATGCGGCGTGAATGTGTTGACGGTGAGGATATGGGCAGTGGTACCGCGGATCCTACTAGTGTGTGGGCCGGTGCAACACCAGTCGCGGATCCTACTCGAGGGGTGGGCTGGCTGGGCTGTCGCGAAATGTGTGTGTGTGGCAACTGTGGCCCCGTGCTGGGGAGGCTGGGACGGGGGCGACGTGTCAGGGTGTAGAGTGGCGCGAGGTACACCCTTACCCTGATGTGGTTGCCGTGTGGTGATGCGTGGGTGTAGCTTGTGGGCCTCGTTGCTGGGGAGTCTGGGACGGTGGCGACGTGTCAGGGTGTAGGGTGGCGTGAGGTTCCTCCTTACCCTGGTGCGGCTGCACTACGCGTCACAGATGTGACAACATGAGTGTGAGTGTAGAGACTGCATGTGATAGGATTGCATTGTCGGCTTTTACTTTCATATCGTATTACTTACTGAGCGTTAGGCTTATGTTGTGTGTTCTGTGGTGTAGGTGCTGACGATACCGCTGGTGAGCCTCGAGTGCCTAGTCCTGAGGCGTAGGATGGTTGGCGGCGTGCGACTGCGGCACCGGATGGCGGATTTTTGTTAGGGCGACCGGACCCGTGGTGGTGGTAGGTGATAGTGGATTTATCATTTCATGTTGGGTATTTGTGTAGATAGCGGGGTTGTATAGACATTGATCTTTTGAGATTGTATAGAGGGGTTGTAGTGTTTTAGAGGACTTTCTTCATTTGTATTTGATGGGTTCTTATTGTCTTCTTACTCTGATTTGGTTATGGTGATTTCTCTGGATGATGGATAGATAAACATTGTTGGATTATGGTGAATTGTGTGCAGGGTTAAATTTTGGGGTAGCCAGTTTTTAGGCGGTACTCTGCCAAAATTTCGGGAGAGGGGTTGAGATTCGAGAGGATACGAAATAGGTCAAGGTGTGTGTATGATGAATGCTAGAGGAGTTTAGATGAGTGTAGATGTGCGGCGTGATCGTAGGTGCGCGGGGCATGTGGCCCTGTTGGGTACCCACGGGTCGTGCGACACCGGGTGAGGGTGTGCGTGCGGACGTGCTGTACAGTGGCAGGGTGCGTGTGGCACGCGGCGCTGTGAGCGTGCGCGAAATACAGTAACGTTGAGTGGTATGTGCGGCACCGTGAGAGTGTGCGTGAGGTGTCGAAGGGGAGACGCGAATTGTTTTCGAATCGAGTCAAAAAAAAAAGGGGAGAGTAAATTGGAAACAAAAGGGTATTAAATTGAGTCAATTATGTTAAGTGTTAGTGTGTGTGTGTAGATGCACTGTAGCGCACCGGGAACGTGTGGGTTTTCGGGGTGTTACACCTTATATCCCTCCTATGTCCTCGAGTCGTACAGCTAAAATATAGTCTCTAAATTCCTAAATTCAGTTATACCACATACTTTTGTATCCTCTATTTCCTCAACTTCTCATTGATCGAATTTATCCTCACGTATGACTCTTCGATTTACTTAAACCTCTAACTTCCTAATCGACACTCTACGCAACCTTTCCTGCAGCATAGTCCTGTGGGCAACTGCCATCAGGTACATGAATTCCTTTATACGTATGAAAAGGGCTATGCATCTAACTTAACTACGAATGCAATGAACGAATGCGTCGCACTGGAGTCACTCAAAATATATGCAGGTACAAAATTTACCAATATAGTACCTGACACCGAGGTTAGTTGGTTATTCCTGCCCAACTCGATCATGGTGAATGCTCTCAGTGTTGTGCGCGTCGAACCGCTCTTCAAGGCTGGGCAATCTCTGCTAATGTGGCCCACCCCGTTGCAATTGAAACATTGGGTAACTCTTGGCTTCGAGCAATCTCTTGAAAAATGTCCGACTTCATTGCAGTTATAACATCTTCCTGAAATCAACCTGCACTCGCCCGATGATATCTCAAACACTCCTGACACCAGGGATACCTCCTAGCCTCCTTTACCCGCTTGTTGCTCCCCTGGATGCTAGAGCTGTCACTAGGCCTCTTCAAGCCCTTCTGCTGGGGCGATCTCTACCTACAATCTACAGAAATATTGGCGCTAGGCTGGCTCTGATCCTCTCGACTCATAAACCGTTCCAGTTGCTGAAACTGGCGGTTGACCAAACGTAGTCTTCTAACCATAGTGTAAATCCTACACACAATAACATCTAATAAGTCTAAGTAAAAGACGAGGGTTCTAAGGAATACTTACAGTTGTCGGAGTACGTCGTGTGGCGATCGGCGCTGTTAGGCAATCATTTGAACGGTTTGACTTACTGACTCTAACCCTCGTAACATCCCCTCCAACTACTGATTAACTATCCACTCTACTTTTCCCCAAACGGTGTGGGAATTGTGACAGATCCTAAGACCCTCACACTGCACCCCCCTCTAATGGGGCCCGATATTCTCGTCGGCCACACTTCCGGTTGGGTAAAAGCTCTGATACCGTAACTGTAACGCCCCAAAAACCTCCCCATTTCTGGTACGTTCACTGCTTCGATACCACATCTTTAACGGCCCCGAGTCGTTCCCGGACCTGGGTCACCAACCGTACACTTACTTGTTTCCTCGACAATTTCGTATAAAATATTAAAACCTTAATTCCTCAACTGAAGGCGACATTTTTTAAAACATTTTTAATCAGCATTGCAGGGGAAAACGCATTTAAAACGGTTTAAATAGACTTCACCTTTTTAAAGCATAGAAATGCAGAGACAGTTCGACATCTGCAAACGCTGGTCGACACCTGTGTCGTCTCGGGTTTGCATCGATCAACACTGGCGAACGCCGGTCGACACTGCATTCCCCTCGGGTCTTCTCGTCGGTCAACACTAGGAATCACCGGTCGACACTTCCACATTCATTTCAGAGAGTGGTCGACACCTGCTTTCACAGGTCGACACTTTGACTCTCTCTGCCCACGTAAGTCGATCCCCGCGGTCGACACTCTCACTGATTTTACTCAGATCGGTCGACACCCACGGTCACCGGTCAACACCTCACTTCTCTCTGCCTGCACCAGTCGAACCCTGCGAGCGACACTCACCTTCCCATTTACACTGACTGGTCGACACCTATGGACTTCGGTCGACACTTCTTCACCAGAATCTCAGTAAAAACCTTACAAACTTCTCGAAATCGATCAGACACCGACATAACTGTAATAATGACCCAACACACACTTTTCCCATCAACTCGAAATCCATTATATACACCAAAATGACTACAAACGTTGGAAATCCTTTTACTTACAAAACGACTCAAAACCACCTCTACCCGCTCCCTAAACCCATACCTATGAACACCACGTCCAAAATGCACTAACAACTGGCCGGATCATCCACGAACGTCCTCCTCCAACTACCTCCTAGTCCCAGACTCGCCCTTAGTACTCACCGGCTTTCGCGTCGTCACCTACATCACTGAACTCAACTATTAGCCTAATGCTAAGTAAGTAATGTATGTAAAACTCACACTAAAATCAAACATCTCCTAACACATGCAATTTCTACAGTTTCGTCTCTATTTTCGTTTTCATCTCTTTCTTACATATTCTTTATCTTCTTACTACTAGGTTCTTCTTTACGCGCTAGACTGAGGTGACCCCATAGTCCACCTCACTGGACAAGGCCAACTCAGATCTAGTAAAGTGACACATATCACGGTCTACCTCACTGGACAAAGTCACCACGTAAAGAGGGGGGAGTAATACCCCTTTACGGTCTACCTCACTGAACCGTTCCACCTCACTGAACAAGGTAACTTAACCCCACCTTCATTATCTTCTTACGTAACTTCTCATTTTGTTCATCTCATCACATCCTACTGTTTTACTACGCAAAAACGTGAAAATTCATTTTCGTTTCGTTTCGTCATTTAAAACCATGATGCATATCATAAAACATAACATAAAGTAAACGTGCAATGCAACCTACCATACTGTGATGTAGGCCCGAGGGAAAAACTCCTACTACATTACTTACCTGACGTACTTAGCACTCGTACTCCGTATACAGCTCGCTAACTGGGAAACCTATAAATCACCCATTCATCAATCATACTCGTTTTCTCATTCGTAAGTCTCTAATGCGAAAACCATAAACCCTTCCTAAACCACCACCTCTAGCTAAACTCGAGATTCTACTCAATTTTCGGCCAAATCTCAGAATCGCATAACTTATCCAATACTCGTCCGATTTGGACGATTCAAAATCTCACAAACTTCTCAAAATGTCTAGTTTCTAATGGTCTCACCAATTTCCTAATCCCACACCTACAGCTTGGCCGAACGGAATCCGTTCCGTAACCCAAGTCCTTCGGTTATCTACACACTCAATCTTCCTCATAACAACTCGTAATCTACTCATATTCCTAGCTTAAACACCAACACGTGAATACAAATCGACTATAACTACCAACTTTCGTATCTCCCTCTTAGGGCTCACAAAAGACTCTTTAACTCCACTTCTACCGCTTAAAACGACCAAAGGACTAACTATCTACTGAAAACTACCCAAAACTTGCCGTAGCTTTGAAGAAACAAAACTGATCGGCGATGTAGGGCTCTCGCGGGGTGGGGAGAAGGGAAACTCACCGAGGAAGGGGGGGGGGGGGGGATTCGTTCCTCCCCTCTGATTAATATAAAAAGTATTTAAAAATATTATTTCATATAATTAATCTTAATTATTATTTCACCCTTAACCATAATTCTTTCGATCAAACGGCCATTCAGTCTGTTTCTAGCCAGAGTCTTCTAAATCTCTCCCATCCATTAGTCCCAAAATAATCTGTTACCTAACGATACAAACTTTTCGCTCTTGATTCCAAATCAAATTTCACCGTTGACCTATACATAAACCTAAAAATTGAAATGACTGAAATTCTTAGGTGTTACAAAATTGGATTCATGGTTTTTGAAATTATCGACGGGAGGAATATGAGATTAAGGTTTTAGTGTGTGAGCCACTAAAGTTTTGAGATATAGATGGAAATCAGGGAGTAATTATATGGAGCGAACTTGAGGATAAGTAAAATGATCACAGGTTGAAGAATGAAGTTAATCATAAGGACGTTTAAGAACTATGAGCTTAAGGTAGATTTGACGCTGTTCAAAGAGAATCTAGATATGAGATAATGGATTTGGCGGCGTCATAATCAGCAAGCGATCGTTACGCAAATTTTGAGGACAAAATTTCTTTAAGGAGGGTGAGGTGTAACACCCAGAAATTTTCGTTAAACGATTTTTGGGATTTCGTAATTATAATCTATGTAGTTTTAGTCGGAATCGGGGGCAGGAAGTTTGTACTGCTGGGTAAGAGATTATTTTGAGACTAATGAACTAGAAAGAATTATAAGATCCCAACCGAAAACAGACTGGATGGCCGTTTAATCGAAAGAGTTATGGTTGAGGGTGAAATAGTAATTAGAATTAATTATATTAAATAATATTTATATAAAAAAAAAACAAAGAGAAAGGCAGAGGGAGAGTAACAAATTCCCCCTCCCCCTCGGTTCCTTTTTTCCCCCCTCCACCTCCGCGATAGCCCCTGCATCCGGCGATCTCCTCCGTTCTCTTTCGTTTCTTCAATTTTTAGTAAGTTCTTCATATTTCTTAGTAGATAGTTAGTCGTATAGTGATTTTGAGCTGAAAAAAAAGTGAAGTAGAGTAAGTAGTGGGTAGTTTTAGTAAACCCTAAGAGGGAGATACGAAATTTGGAGGTTTAAGTCGATTTGTATTCTTGTATTGGTGTTTAAGCTAGGGGTAGGAATATATTTTGAGATTTTATGGGGAAGATTGAGCGTTTGGATAGCCGAATGCTCGGATTGTAGAACGGTTTCCGTTCGGCCACATCTGGCCAAGTTGTGGGGGTCCAAAACCGTTATAAATTAGATGCCCTAAGGAACCCGTAGCATTTTGAATCGTCCAAATCGGACGAGTATTAGATAAGTCATGCGTTTCCGAATTTAGTCAAAAATTGAGTAGAGTTCGAGGTTAGCTAGAAGTGGTGATTTAGTATGGGTTTATGATTTCCGCATTAGAGTTTTACGAATTGGAATACGAGTAGAATTGATGAATGTGTGGTTTTATAGGTTTCCCAGTTAGTAAGCGAATTACGAGATTCGGATTACGAGTTGCTAAGGACGCCAGGTAAGTAATGTAGTAGTAGTTTTACCTTCGGCGTACATCACAGTTCAGTATGATGCATTGCACGTTTACTATGTTATGCTTTCATGGTTGTGTGTCATTGTTTTGAATTAGGAAAGACGAAAATGAATTTCTATGTTTTTACGAAGTGAAATAGTAGGATGTGATGAGACGAATGAAATGAGAAGATACGTAAGAAGATAAGAAAGGTGGGGTTCAGTGGAATTATGAGCGGAGAATTTGTACTATTATGTAAAGAAATTATTTGAGGCTAATGGACAAGAGAAAGTTATAAGATTTCGACCGAAAGTTGATAAAATAACTATATTGTTAAATGAATTTGGTTTAAGGGCAATTAGGTAATTAATATTAAAAAAATAAAAATAAAGCAAAACAGAGGGGAGGAACGAAAATCCCCCGTTTCTCCCCACCTGAGAGAGAACACGATGATTCTCCTTTCCAGCTACTCGCAGTCAACGTTCTTCTCCGTTCTTTCTTCAACCTTCAGATTTATGGTAAGTTTAGTTAGTTTTGAGTAGATAATTAGTTCTTTAGTCATTTTGAACGGTAAAACTAAGGTTATAGAGAGTATATGTTAGTTTTAGTAAAACCTTAGGTGGGAGGTATGAAATTTCAGGATTTAGTCGAGTGTAGTCATGTATTGGTGTTTAAGTTTGGAGAATGAGTAGATTATAGGTTTTATGGAGAAAATTGAGCGTTTAGAGAACCGGATAACTCGGGTTGCGGAACGGTTTTTGTTTGGCCACATCTGGCTAAGTTGTGGATGTCTAATTAGGAAATAGATAAGACCATTAGAAACTAGACGTCTTGAGGAGCCCGTAGCACTTTGGATCGTCCAATTTGAACGCGTATTGTAGAAGTAATGAATTTTCGAAATTTGGTCAGAAATTGAGTTGGATTTCGGGTTTAGTTGGTTTTGTACGAGTTATGACTTTCGAATTAGAAATTTATGAGTTGGAGGAAGTAGAATTGATGAATGTGTGATTTTATAGTATTCCAGTTAGCGAGCAAACTACTAGTTTCGGCATACGAATTGCTAAGGACGCTAGGTAACTAATGTAGTAGGAGTTTTGCCTTTGGGTCTACATCACAGTTCCGTAGTATGCATTGCATGTTTAGTTTATGTTATGCTTTCATGATTGTGCATCTTTGTTTTAAAGTAGAAGAATGAGACGAAAATGAATTTCCATGTATTTATGAAACGAAAATAATAGGATGTGAGTAGTGAAGAACGAAATTGAGAAGATACATAAGTAGATAATGAAGGTGGGGTTCAGTGGCATGGTCCTATGGAGGAGGCCGTGAAGTATGCCATTTTTTCCCCCGCTTTACGTGGTGGCCCTGGTACTATGAGGGGATTGCTAGTAGTATCACTTTACTAGGCCAAGGTTGGCTTTGTCCTATGAAAGAGACCGTGAGATGAGTCACCTTGGTCTAGTGCGTAAAGAAGAACCTAGTAGTAAGAAGATAAAGAAGATGTAATAAAGAGATGAAACGAAAGTAGAGACGAAACTGTAGAAACTGCATGTGTTAGGGGGTGTTTGATTTAGTGTGTGTTTATGTGCATTACTTACTTAGCATTAGGATAATACTTAAGTTCTGTGATGTAGGTGACGAAACGATAACTGGTGAATACTCAGAGCGAGCCCAGAACTAGGAGGCAGTTGAAGGAGCACGCTCGTAGAAGATCCGGTCGGCTGTTAGGGCAATTTTGACACGATGTTGATAGGTACGGGTGTAGAGGTCGAATCGGAGTCATTTTGAGTCATCCAAGAAAAGGAGTTGTCACAAGATGTGCAACGAGCCATAATATTACTAAGTGTTGATGAAGAAGTAAGGATTGGAAAAGAAGCCCAGAACGAAACCCAAAATGTAAGAGATGTCTAAAAAAATAAAGACTTCCATATGGTCACCCAATATGGCACTACTCTAACTCAAGCTTTTTAAGCTCAAAATTCTTACAAGTGCTACATCATTAGACTAAGCCCACAAGTTGAATTAAACTCGAAACTTACGCTACTTAAACCTATTTTTCATGGCCACCATCCACTTGCACCACCTTCAAAATATCAATTTTATTTTTCTTGTTTTTAGAAACTTTCCTATTATCTATATAATAACCTGGAAATTTTGAATTTTAATTTTTAACTCCGAAATTTTTAAATTTAATCTCAGTCGGGGTTTTGAAAAATATTTCAACGGAAAATTTAAATTTTAAGACTCGAAGCCTACTTTTGCGATGGTGTTCGGAATTTAAAGTGGGGAAGTCAAGAAATTAACGAATTACGGGAGATTAAAACACGTGAGGGCATTTAAGTAAATTATTATTGTTTAAAATTAAAAAAAAAAGGATGAAAACACCCGAATGACTTCGAGAAGAAGCCATTCGGCTGGTTTCTGCAGAGCACCCGAGAGCGAACGCGCGAGGGAGGGCAATCTGTGTGCCGAAATCGGAGCTGCGATCAACTGCCGACAAGCGCGAGTGTGAGGGGAGAGCTGCGAGCGAGTGCTGCTGTTCCGACGAACCGAAATTGTTCGATTTCTGCGGCTCGAGCTCCCGAAGTGTAAGGGCACGAGTGCCTTCAGCTGTCGACCGAGGGAGTGAGTCTCTATCCAATTCTGCTGCCAACGACCCCACGTGTTGCTGGAGTCCTTCTCCCACCCGAGTGCCGGACGCCACCACTTTGTAAGTCCTTCTCTCCCTCTGCTGTCCTGTCCGAATTGACCGAGACTGAGGTTCAGCTTCCTTCCGTTTTATTTTGAATTTGGCTGCAAATGTGAGGGGATTAGGAGGGTGAGTGTGTATGTTAGCAGGTCGACAGCAGGAGACTGGTGAGAGGGAGAGAAACCGAGGGAGAAGGTTGAGCTAAATTTCAGATTTTGTATTTGAATTTCTGATTTCGGGTTAGATTGTACTTAATAGGTTGAAATGTGAGTGTTCGGTGCAGAGATTTGCGAGATTGGATCGAAGTTAGGATTTCGGCTATTTTTTCGTATAAAAACGGCTTCTGTCTTTGGCCGTTTCGGAATATGTTCGGTTAATTGTTTTAAATTCTGTTTTGTGGGTTAAAAATAGGCTGTTAGAGGAACGTATGGCCGCTTGAATCGTTCGATTCCGATATCCGACGCAAACGTTATGCGCGTCGGAAGTTTATGTCAGATTTTGGTCCAAGTCAAATTAGCGAGCGTCTTTCGTAGAAATTCGACGTGTGAGAGTAGCATAGCCATTTTTGATGCGTATAACTAGTTGCGAGTGAGTTTTGGTTGAAGAGAAGTGAAAATGTGAAATTTGATAAAAGTGGCAGATTCGGTTTTTAGCGTTTTTCGTCTGTCCGTGGCTTACCGTTTTAAAATTTGTGTTAGCCACTTGAATCTCATGAGTGTAGTTAAGGAATGTTATTTTTAGCTATTTGGTGCATTTTGAGATAAATATTGATGAGTGGTTGTTTGTATTTTAGGTTGAGACACTTTTTGGCGAAACTGTGCTTCGAGCAAGCTTAGGACGCCAGGTAAGTAGTGCATGCATGTATTTTGCCCAAGTGGGCCTACACCGTAGAACTTTAGGATTTTATGTGATTGATTGTGGTGTGTGTGAGTATTGTTTGGCATGCATCATATTTTAAAAACGTGAATGAAAATAATTTTTAGTATGTTTTGATGTATGAGGCGAGATGTGTGGCGGTGGTACTGCGGATCCCGCTAGTGTGCGGGCCGTTGCTTCACCAGTCGCGGATTCCACT
Organism: Begonia peltatifolia; assembly: GCA_022433055.1. NCBI lineage: Eukaryota > Viridiplantae > Streptophyta > Magnoliopsida > Cucurbitales > Begoniaceae > Begonia > Begonia peltatifolia. Next base: position 11,016,997 of record CM039525.1, on the reverse strand, counting down.
CGAGGGGTGGGCCGGCTGGGCCGTCATGCGGCGTGAATGTGTTGACGGTGAGGGTGATGGACTGTGGTACCGCGGATCCTACTAGTGTGTGGGCCGGTGCAACACCAGTCGCGGATCCTACTTGAGGGGTGGGCCGGCTGGGCTATTGCGAAACGTGTGTGTGTGGCAACTGTGGCCCCGTCCTGCGGAGGTTGGAACGGGGGCGACGTGTCAGGGTGTAGAGTGGCGCGAGGTACACCCTTACCCTGATGTGGTTGTCGTGTGGTGATGCGTGTGTGTAGCTTGTGGGCCTCGTTGCTGGGGAGTCCGGGACAGTGGCAACGTGTTACGGTGTAGGCTGGCGTGAGGTTCCTCCTTACCCTGGTGCGGCTACACTACGCGTCACAGATGTGACAACATGAGTGTGACTGTAGAGACTGCATGTGATAGGATTGCATTGTCGGCTTTTACTTTCATATCGCATTACTTACTGAGCATTAGGCTTATGTTGTGTGTTATGTGGTGTAGGTGCTGACGATACTGCTGGTGAGCATCGAGAGCCTAGTCCTGAGGCGTAGGATGGTTGGCGGCGTGCGCCCGAAGCACCGGATGACGGATTTTGTTAGGGCGACCCGACCCGTGGTGGTGGTAGGTGATAGTGGATTTATTATTTTATGTCGGGTATTTGTGTAGACAGCGGAGTTGTATAGACGTTGATTTTTTTGAGATTGTATAGAGGGGTTGTAGTGTTTTGGGGGTACGTACGTATTGTTAAATGTTAGAGTATGAGATTACTCTATACTGGGGACTTTCTTCATTTGTATTTGATGGGTTTTCGTTGTCCTTAAACTTTGATTTTGGTATGGTGGTTTTCGCGGATGGTTGATAGTTAAATATTGTTGGATTATAGTGAATTGTGTGCAGGGTTTAAATATTGGTATAGTCAGTTTTTAGCCGTTACTCTGCCAAAATTTCGGGAGAGAGGTTGGGAGTCGAGGGGATATGGAATGGGTTGAGATGTGAACAGTGAATGCTAGAGAATGGTAGATGAGCGTGGGAGTGAGGCGTGATCGCAGGTGCGCAGGGCACGCGGCCCTGCGGGTGCTCACGGGTCGTGCGGCAGCTGGTGAAAGCGTGTGCGCGGACGTGCTGTACAGTGGCAGGGTACGTGGGGCACGCGGCGCTGTGAGCGTGCGCGAGACACAGTGACGTGAAGTTGGTACGTGCAGCACTACAACAGTGCGCCCGGGGTGTCGAAGTGGGAACGTGAGTGTGCGGTACCGGATTGTGTAGTTCGAGGGGTGTGTTGGATTTTTCCTACGATTTCAAGTCTTACCGTTTTATCTTAAACTATTTTAAATGATTTTTCTTTTCCGTTGCGTAGTTTTTATGTTGAGGATTTCGTGTTCCCTCTTCGAGACGCGAATTGTTTTCGAATCGAGTCGAAAATTTTTCATACTCACAAATGTTCTTTTGAAAATGATTTGAAAAGAAAAGGAGTATTAAATTGAGTGCGTTATATCAAGTGTTAGTGTGTGTGTAGTGCGTAGATGCACTGTATCGCACCAGGAACGCGGGTTTTCTCGGGGTGTTACAATCTAATTAGAATATTTTATTAGTTTCTAAATTATATTATTACCTTATTAAATTTATATCTTTGTCTATTTAAAGGAGACTTATAATAGATTGAAGACACTTTTTTTTTTAATGAATTGATTATTTTGATGAAGTTTTTTGCTTTGAGGTGATAACTTTATAATTCTCTTCTTAAGTTCTTGGATTAGAACTTGATATTCTTCAAATGTATTCTTGAAAAGATTGAACTTGATAGCTTAGGTTCAACCAACGAATTTGGTTCGTGTCTATCTACTTTTCTAATAACTTTGGTTCCATTGCTAACTTTCAATTAGGGTCAAGTCCCTTCTTCTTGTTCTTTCGAATCAATAAAGGAATAATTTCCTTTGATTTTCACATTGCATGTTAAGTCTAAGATTTCTAGTATCTTAGATTTGCATCATTTGGTATCAGAGCGAAGGTTCTTCGATTCAGAGAAGCTATCTTTATCGTTCTCATTATTTTCTTTGTTCTTCTTTTCTTCTCCACAAAAACTTTTGATTCTTTTACTTTTATGTTAGTTAAAAAAAAATTTTGAAAATTCAAAAAAAAAAAA
>CM039525.1:10951205-11014838 GCA_022433055.1 Begonia peltatifolia | reverse complement strand
GTTTCCCAAGTCGATTCTCTTTCTGCGTCGAAGGACGAATCATTTCCTTCGAGGCTGCATAACCATTTTCCTCACCGTTCACATATCACACCTCACATTCGTACTTAAAACCATGCTTAAATTCATTTTCGTTACACTTTTCAAAACATGATGCATGACTGAAACAAAACATGCGGAACATACAACACATACACATCATCCCTACCGTTCTATGGTGTAGGCCCATAAGGGTAACGCACATGCAAACACTACTTACCTGGCCGTCTTAGCTTCTGTGGTAATCGACCTCTATCCAACTGTAGCAACTCAAAAACCCACACGGTATTCGGTACGGTCACTACTGCTACTTACTCAAATACGCTCGAGTAAAATTTGTAACAATTTAAAACTTTCGTTCCTCGATTTAAAATGATATTTTTTAAAATGTTTAAAATAATCGCAGTGGAAGACTTTGTTAAAAATTAATTTAAATAAAGTTTCAAGTTTTCTAAAATATAAAAATTATTTTTCGTCGACCCCTGTAAACACCGGTCAAAAACTTCCATTAACTTGTTTTTTCTACCAGTCGACACTACGTTTTTCTCTGTCCGCGTCGGTCGATCTTTGAGGTCGACACTCTCGTCCAATTTTATACTACCAGTCGACACTTACGTGCACCAGTCGACAATTTTGTTTCTCTCTGTCCGCATCGGTCGATCCAAGAGGTCGACACTTTCGCTTAATTTACACTACCGGTCGACACTGACATGCACCGGTCCACACTTTGTTTGGCTCTGCCTTCGCAGGTCGACCCTCGCGGTCAACACTTGCCAAATTCAGTCGACACCTCTAGTATAATGGTTGACACCAACTAGGTTTGGTCGACCACTCAACCTATAGGTCGACACCTCGTTCACAGAATTCTGCCTAAAAATCTTAAAACTTCCCAAAACAATCGAACTTCGACTCAACGCTAAAAACCATACAATGTACACTTTTTTCCTTAACTCAAAATAATTATTTACCTAAACAAAACAACTACTAAAGTTTGAAATCCGTCTATACATCCAAATGACTCAAAACAACTTAAAACGACTCAAAACCATTTCGACTACACTCCAAAACCCTTACCTATGCCCACCATGGTCAAAACGCTAACAGCCGGTCAGGTCATCCACGACCGCACTCCTCCAACTTCCTCCTACTCCTTGGCTTGCTAAGAGTACTCACCAGCTACTGCCTCGTCACCTACAATACAGAAGTCATCTATTAGCCTAATGTTAAGTAATGCATAAAAACATATCACTGTAAACAAACACATCCTAACATATGCAGTTTCTACAGTTTCGTCTTTACTTTCGTTTTTGTCTCTTTCTTACATCTTCTTTATCTTCTTACTATTGGGTTCTTCTTTATGTGCTAGATCAAGGTTACACACCTCGCGGTCCACCTCTCGGGACAAGGCCACCACGTAAAGCGAGAGAACAGTGATACACCTCACGGTCCACCTCTAGGGACAAGACCACTCAACCCCACCTTTATTATCTTCTTACGTATCTTCTCATTTCGTTCATCACATCTCATCCTGCTGTTTTATTTCGTAAAAACATATAAATTCATTTTCGTTTCGTTCTTGTTTTTTAAAACCATGATGCATAATCACTAACATAAAGTAAACGTGTAGGCATCTTACTGAACTGTGATGTAGGCCTGACGTCAAAACACCTACTGCTCTACTACACTACTTACCTAGCGTGTTAGCAACTTTATTCTTTGTATACGGCTCGCTAACTCGAAAACCTATAAAACCACACATCCATTAATTCTACTTTGTCCAACTCATAAAACTCTAACATAGAAAATCTTAAACTCATACTGACCCAAAACTCCCAATAAAACCCAAAATCCTACACAATTTCTGACCAAATTCAGAATTGCATAACTTATCTAATACTCGTCTGATTTGAACGATTCGAATTACTACAGACTTCTGAGGACGTCTAATTTCCAATGGTCTAATCAAATTCCTAATCAAACACCTATAGTTTGGCCGAATGTGATCGAATGGAAACCGTTCCACAATTCGAGTATTCAGCTATCCTAACGTTCAATCTTTCCTATAAAATCTCAAATCTACTTCTACTTCCAACTCAAATACTAACATATGGATAGAAGTCAACTCTAACTTCAATTTCTCATAGCTCCCTCTTAGGTTTTCACCAAAACTACTTAATACTCGCACTAACTTCATTTTTAACACTCAAAACAACTAAAACACTAACTAGTTACTAAGAATTAACTAAAACTTACCGTCAATTGAAAATTGACGAAGGAAATGATTGATCGTCGCTGGAAGGAAGGAGAATGTGATGAAGAAGGGAGAAAACCTCGGTGGGGAAGAAAAACACCCGACGGTGTTTATGTTCTGTTGCTTGTTTTTTTTAATAATAATAATAATAACATAATTACTAAACCACCATCAATCTCTAATCATTTAATAAATCTGTTATTCGGTTCGATTCTGATTGAATTCTTAAAATCTCCTCTTTTGTAAGTCTCAAAATAATCTTTTACTTAATGGTAGAAACTCTCCGCTCTCAATTTCGACCAAAACTCTACCGATTATAATTACATAATTCTGAAAATTAGTTTTAGTGGAAAAATTCTGGGTGTTACAGTCCACCCTACTTAAAAAAAATTTTGTCCTCAAAAGTTGTTACCAGAACAACTCTGGATATCGGCTCATCATGTCTTGTTGCCGCTCCCAGGTTTCTTCTTCCACGTTATGATTGCGCCATAATACTTTCACTAGTGAAATCTCTTTGTTCTTTAAAATCTTTACTACATAATTCAGAATTTCCACTGGATTCTCGTCATATGTCAAAATGGGTTGAATCTCTATATCCTGCTGCTCCACGACGTGAGAGGGATCTCATATACACTTTCTCAACATGGACACGTGGAATATATTGTGAATCTCATCCATTGAGGCTGGTAGTTGTAGCTGGTAAGTTGTCTTCCTTATTCTCTTCGTAATAAGAAACGACCCAATGTACCTAGGATTTAACTTGCCCCTCTTTACAAATCTTACCACTTCATTGAATTGAGAGATCCTCAAGAAGACTTCATTGTTCACTTCAAATTCTAGCACTTTCCTCTGACGATCTGCATAACTCTTCTATCAACTTTGAGCTGTTGAGATCCGTTGTCTAATAATTGCAATCTTTTCTGCAGTTTGTTGCAGAACATCTGGACCAATCAATCGTGATTCGCCGACTTTGTCCCAATATAACGGAGACCTGCACTTTCTCCCATACAAAGCCTCGTATGGAGTCATACCTGTCGTAGCCTAAAAGTTGTTATTATAAGAAAACTCCACCAATGGTAGGTATCTGCTCCATGAACCCTGAAACTCCAGTACACAATCTCGAAGCATATCCCCCAGCGTCTGAATGGTCCTCTCAGATTGACCGTCCGTCTGAGGATGAAATGCTGTACTAAAATTGAGCTGCGTACCTAACACAATTCCACCTCAAATGAGTCGTGTTTTACCCACAAACGAAATAGAAAACAAAATGACCAGAAAAATCGAATGTTGTCCGATGATCAACCTTTTAGGCTCTCAGCATAACGATCTTCTGAAGGAAGATGGCAGCAAACGGAACCGGTTGCTGGCCACTCTCTTCGTGTATCCTTCTCTGGAAAAGAAATGGAAGAATAGTGGAACAATGGCTATTCAAGCAACCTCGGGCTTGAAAGCTTGAAGGAGATGCACTCTTGCTCGGTTCTTGACCGAATCGAGTCTTAGCGTTCATCAAGCTTCAAGCTACTTTGGCTGAACACAAAAGGGGCTATTCTCATAGATTCAATAACCTTTAAAAACACCAATAGCCATGTATTTATAGACCTAGGGTGGCTGAAGGTTAGAATGGGCTTGGGCTTTGAAATGGGCCACATGGTTGGCCATTCTTGGACCACTTGCACACCAGAGCACTCTTCAAGCTTTGGCTCATTTGTTGCATCAATGTGCTGCTAAACTCTGGCCCAATTGTTGCTTCTAACTACCATCTAACTTAACATATAGCTAATCTCAATGCCTAAGAATGCATGCAACTATTAAACATTACAGGAAGGAGAATGTTTGCCAACAAAAACATAAGGCTAATGTTTGCCAAATAAAATTTAATTACAAATTAATCTCGAGGGAGACAAATCCCTTTTTCAAGTGCTTTCACCTTTAGCTCCCACGATAGCAACTGCAAGGGTTGATCTTGGTCCTTTGTGCTCGAGTCTCATTCCAAGTCCACGAAGAGGCATCCGACACCCGTAATTCCAACAAAAGAATTGAACTTGTTAGTGAACAGGTTTGATAAAGCTCGTGCTTTGGTTTGTGATCGAGTGATGGCCCTCTTGGGCACATCAGTACTCATGGCTTTGTGCAGACTTTTCCAAAACTTCGATGTGAATCTAGGGTGTCTGTCTGATACAATCAAAGTTAGAACTCTGTGCAACCACACGATCTCTTGTACATATACTTCGGGGAATTGATCCATAAAGTATGCCATCTTCACTGGCAGAAAATGGACTGATTTGGTTAACCAATCCACGATCACCTATATACCATCATAGCCCTTTGTTGTCTGAGACAATCCAACAACAAAGTCCATCGATATTTGATCTCATTTCCACTTAGAACAGGACAGGTAATGGCTGCAATTTCCCTGATGGTCTTTGATGCTAAGCCTTAATCTGCTGGCAAATCGAGTACATCTCAACGTACTTTGCTATAATCCTCGTCATATTATGCCACCAGTAATGTTGTTTAAGGTCCCTGTACATCTTGGTACTCCCTGTATGCACAGAAACCTCGACGAGTGAGCTTCAGATAATATCTCCCTTTGTAGCTCTTCATTATTTGGAACGAACCATCTGTTCCAAAGCTTAAGTATTTCATCGTCCAAATAATTGAACTCTGACCTGTCATTAGAAGCCATGCTGGATTTAATTTCTTCGCATTCAGCGTCGTCCTTCTAGGCCTACTTAATCTTCACCAAAATAGTGGGCTGTAGAAACATAGCCGACAACATGGCCGATACGTTCGACAACACCTCTAAATTTAATTTCTGAAACTCCATATCCAAAGCTAATGGCATCCCTGAAGTCACAGCTGTATTGGATGTCGTCACTCTGCTCAAAGCATCGGCCACCACGTTCGCCTTGCCAGGATGGTACTTAATTTCGAAGTCATAGTCATTCACAAACTCTAACCACCGCCGCTACCTCATATTCAATTCCTTTTGAGAAAAAATATACTTTAAACTTTTGCAGTCTGAATATATCTCGTACGACTGTCCATACAGATAATGCCTCCAAATTTTCAATGCAAAAACTACCACGGCTAACTCTAGGTCGTGTGTTGAATAGTTCTGCTCGTAAGTCTTCAATTACCTAGAGGTATATGCTACCACCTTCCTTTCCTGCATCAGCACACATCCAAGACCTACCTTGGAAGCATCGCAATAAATACTAAATCTTCCGTCCTCAGCAGGAAGCGTCAAAATTGGAGTAGTAGTTAACTTCTACTTCAATTTCTGGAAACTGTGCTCGCAATCTTCAGACCACAAATACTTCACATTTTTTTCTCGTCAAGCGGATCAGAGGCACTGCAATCTTCGAAAACTCTTCAATGAATCTCTTGTAATAACTTGCTAACCCGAGGAAACTCCGTATCTCTGTGACATTATTCGGTTGTGGCCACTCCTTAACTGCTTGGATCTTTGCTGGATCAACCGATATGCCATCGCTCGAGATGACATGTCCCAGAAACTAAATCATATCCAGCCAAAACTTGCACTTACAAAACTTTGCATAAAGTTGGTGCCGCTTCAAAGTCTCCAATACCAACCTCAAATGTTCTTTATGATCCTCTTCACTACGAGAGTACACCAATATATCATCGATAAACACTATAACGAATTTATCGAGATAGTCATGGAATACTCTATTCATCAGGTCCATAAAGGCGGCTGGGGCATTTGTCAGCCTTAACGACATTACCAAGAATTCATAATGCCCATATCGCATCCGAAAAGCTGTCTTCGCAATATCTTCTGGCCTGACCTTCAACTGATAATATCCCGATCTTATGTCAATCTTTGAAAACATTCGTGTACCTTGGAGTTGATCAAATAGATCGTCTATCCTTGGCAGAGGGTACTTGTTCTTAATCGTCAGCTTATTCAACTCCCTGTAGTTAATACACATCCGCAACGATCCATCTTTCTTCCTGACGAAAAGCATCAGTGCACCCCACGGCGAAAAGCTGGGGCTACAGGGATCCATCTTTCTCCACCAACTCTTCTAATTGTTTCTTTAACTCCTTCAGCTTCGTTGGTCCCAATCTATAAAGATTTTTCGACACCGACTCAGCTCCTGGATACACATCTATAACAAACTCTATTTCTCGATTTGAGGCAAACCGGGTAAATCATCTAGAAAAACTTTAGGAAAGTCTTGAACAATCAAAACATTCTGCGGCCTCTAATCCCTGAAAATTTGCACATCTATAATACTAGCGAGAAAACCAAAAGACTCACCAATCAAAACTTGGCGAGCACTAACAGTCACCATGACAAATATCTTCCAGGCATTCCTCGCAGCCTGAATGTGTTTCTCACCATTTGGGGGATGAAAACTCACTGTCCCCGTCCTGCAGTCAATTGTAGCGTAGTGCTTGAATGGTCAATTCATTCCTAATATCGCGTCATATCCAATTATGCCCATAATAATTAGATCGGCTAATAAATTTTTTCTTCCCACTGACACTACACCATCTCGTACAACTTGATTAGAATGCATAAGCCCACCAGAAGGCAACATCACTTCGTAAATACAGTTCGTCGATACAAGTCATACTTCTAATTTGACCGCAAACGAGGTTGCAATAAAAGAGTGCGTTGCACCAAAGTCAATCAAAGTATACGCAGGTACAGAATTTATCAATATGCTATCTGACACTATAGCTGGCTGGTCTTCATCGCCCGACTCGATCATGGTGAACACTCTCGGTGTGGTGCGCGTTAGACCCTTCTTTAGAGCTGAGCAATCTCTGCTGACGTGGCCCACCTCGTTACAATTGAAACACCAAGTTACCCTGGCTTTGGGCAATCTCTAACCAAGTGTCCAGCTTCGTTGTAGTTGTAGCACTTTCTCGAGTTTTGTCTGCATTTGCCCGGGTGATATCTCAAGCATTTAGGGCACTAGGGGTACTGCACCGGCCCCTGAGGCCTTTTACTACTGTCCTGGCTGCTTGAACCGTCACTGAACTTCTCAGTACCCCTTTGTTGTTGTTGCTAGGAGACACTTCTACTCTGTTGTGGAGCAACCTCCTTGAAGAATCTCCTGGAAGCCTCTCGCTGTTTAACACATTTCATTCCGACTTCCTCCACCTTTAGTGTCTTTGCCACCACTTTTGAATATGTCACCTCTTTTGTTCCTACTATTTTTACTCCTTTATATATCTCCGGCTTTAATCCCTATACAAACTGAAACACCTTATCCTCATTCCGGCTCACCAAGTTGCTGGCAAACTAGGACAAGGACTCAAATTGCCGGTTGTACTCGGTCACTCATCCGATTTGCTTCAACTATAGGAACTCCATCCTCTTAGATGCCTGAACCGTACTGTTGAAATACTTGTCATAAAAGGCATCTTTAAACTTCTCCCATGTCAAGTGTTGTGCATCGATGGTGGTCTCCACAGGCTCCCACCAAAACCTGGCGTCTCTAGCGAGACCTTGTCCTCCTCGTCTACCTTTGCATACTTAAACATACTTTCCATGGTACAAACCCACTCCTCTGCAGCTATCGGGTCTGCTGACTCCCCTTCAAACTTCGGTGGTCGTAACCTCTGAAATCTGTCACCCGACTAGTCATGGCTAGAACTAGAGCCTACACTTGCTTGGACTTCTCGATTCAACAAAATTCCCAATTGCTGAGACTGTCTGTTCACCAACTCCATCAACTGTCTAATCGTTATCGAGTCATCCTCGCTCCTTCAGTTAGTTGTCTCTCTCGGTACCCTCGAATGTCCTGATCGTCTAGACATCTTCACTAATTTTCTAGACAAGGGTTAGTTACTTTCATAAGCATCTACTAAATAACACTAAACTTAAACATTTACAGTTGTCAAAGCACGTCGTTGCGGCGATCGATGCTGTTAGGTAATCATTTGAACAGTTTGACCATTTGCCTCTAATACCATCTCTGTAACGCTCTGAAAACTCACGCGGTTTTCGGTACGCTCACTATTGTTATTCACTCAAATACGCTCAAGTAAAATTCGTAAAAATTTAAAACTTTCGTTCCTCGACTTAAAACGATATTTTTGAAAATGTTTAAAATTATCGCAGCGGAAGACTTTGTTAAAAATTAATTTAAATAAAGTTTCAAGTTTTCTAAAATATAAAAATCATTTTTCGTCGACCCCTATAAACACCGGTCAAAACTTCCATTAACTTGTTTTTTCTACCAGTCGACACTACGTTTCTTAATTTGGTCAGTCGATCTTTGAGGTCGACACTCACGTCCAATTTATATTACCGGTCGACACTTACGTGCATCGGTCAACACTTTGTTTCTCTCTATCCACGTCGATCGATGCAAAAGGTCGTCACTTCTGCTTAATTTACACTACCAGTCGACACTGGCATGAACGGTCGACACTTTATTTAACTCTGCCTTTGCAGGTCGACCCTCGAGGTCGACACCCGCCAAATTCGGTCAACACCTCCAGTATATTGGTCGACACTTACTAGGTTTGGTCGACCAACTCGACCTATAAATCGACACCTCCTTCACAAAATTCTACCTAAGAACCTTAAAACTTCCAAAAACAATCGAACTTTGACTCAACGCTAAAAACCATACGACATACACTTTTTTCCTCAACTCAATCATTATTTACCTAAACAAAACGATTACTAAAGTTTGAAATCCGTCTATACATCCAAATGACTCAAAACAACTTAAAACGACTCAAAACCATTTTGACTACACTTCAAAACATTTACCTACGCCCACCATGGTCAAAACGCCCTAAAAGCCAGCCAGATCATCCACAAGCGCACTCCTCCAATTGCCTCCTAATCCTGGTCTTGCTCAGAGTACTTACCAGCTACTGCCTCCTCACCTACATCACAGAACTCATATATTAGCCTAATGCTAAGTAAGTAATGCATAAAAACATAACGCTGTAAACAAACACATCCTAACATATGCAGTTTCTACAGTTTCGTCTCTACTTTCGTTTTCGTCTCTTTCTTACATCTTCTTTATCTTCTTACTATTGAATTATTCTTTACGTGCTAAAACAAGGTAACACACCTCGCGGTCCACATCTCAGGACAAGGTCAACCCCAATCTAGTAAAGTTACACACCTCGCGGTCCAATTCTCGGGACAAGGCCACCACGTAAAGCGGGGGAAGAGTGATACACCTCGCGGTCCACTACTAGGGACAAGACCACTCAATGCCACCTTTATTATCTTCTTACGTATCTTTTCATTTCGTTCATCACATCTCATCCTACTGTTTCATTCTGTAAAAAAATGGAGATTCATTTTCGTTTCGTTCTCGTATTTTAAAAACATAATGCATAATCACTAAAGCATAATATAAATTAAACGTGCATGCATTCTACTGAACTGTGATGTAGGCCCGAAGGCAAAACACCTACTGCTATACTACACTACTTACTTGGCTTCCTAGCAATTTGTACTCCATATACAGCTCGCTAACTAGAGAACCTATAAAACCACACATCTATTAATTTTACTTTGTCCAACTCATAAAACTCTAACACAGAAAATCTTAAACTCATACTAACCCGAAACTCCCAATAAAACCTGAAATCCTACACAATTTCTTACCAAATTAAGAATTGCATAACTTATCCAATACTTGTCCGATTTGGACAATTCAAAACGGTGCGGACTTCTAAGGACGTCTAATTTCTAATGGTCTAATCAAATTCCTAATCCAACACCTATAGTTTGGCCGAATGTGACCAAACAGAAACTGTTCCACAATTTTAGTATTCGGCTATCCAAACGCTCAATCTTTCCCATAAAATACCATAATCTACTCCTATTTTCGGTCCAAACACCAACATACAGATAGAAGTCAACTCTAACTTCAATGTCTCATAGCTCCCTCTTAGGTTTTCATCAAAACTACTCAATACTCTCACTAACTTCATTTTTAACACTCAAAACAACTAAAACACTAACTACTAAAAACTAGATAAAACTTTCCGTCGATTGAAGATTGACGAAGGAAACGATTGATCATCGCTGGAAGGAAGGAGAATGTGATGAAGAAGGCGGAAAACGTCGGTGGGGAGGAAAAACATCCAATGGTGTTTATGTTCTGTCGCTTGTTTTTTTTTAATAATAACAATAATAATAATAACCTAATTACTAAACTGCCATCAACCTCTAATCGTTTAATAAATCTGCTATTCAATTCGATTCCAGTTGGATTCTTAGAATCTCCTGTTCTCCATTAGTTTCAAAATAATCTTTTACATAATGGTAGAAACTTTGCGCTCTTAATTCTTACCAAAACTTCATTGATTACAATTACGTAATTCCAGAAATTACTTTTAGCGAAAAAATTGTGGTTGTTACACCAACACTCGGGCTTAACCTATCACATAACCAATTCACATCAAAAATCATCCCAAAACTCATCCGGCGTACTAAAATTACAACTATTAACTCAACCCTTCAAAATCCGACCCATACGGCTCACTAACTCAACTCAACCAAAATCAACCTAAACTTCGAACATACATAATTTTTCCTACGGTTATCATAATCACTCGATTCTAGTGGCTAAATGCTCCTCTAAGAACCTAGTTTAACATACTAAAATAGAATTTAAAATAATAAACCGCAGCTAGGTGAAAATACAAAAAACAAAATCGGTCTTTATGACCTAAAATCCTTCATTCTCGATTTTTCAGCAAAATTCATCTAATGCCTCACCAATCTATCACACTCTACCCTATTAGGAATAATCTAAACATAAGTGGAGGTTTCAAATTCAGAAAAACCTGAATTGCACAGCACGCTCCTCGGTTTCCCTCTAATTTTAGAGTTCCCACCTCAATCGCTCCAAACCCCTCAAATTTCATAGCTCCCACCTCAATCGCTCCAAACCGTTAATCTCCCTATCAACCACTCCAAATTCAAGAAGAAAAATCTTCAGAAATCAAAACCAAGCCAAACCCTAAGCAATCGGTTGGCACAGGAGAGGAGAGAAAGTGATGACCAGAGAGAGAGAGACAGAGAGACAGAGAGATAGAGACCGTGTTCTATGCGTGGACGGAAGGAAGGAAAATCAGAGATGGCGAGCTTTGTACACCGGCAACAAGAAAGAACGAGGTGTGCCCGGTTTCTTTTCGCGGGAGAGAAGCAAATAGGGGGAGGGGTTTTCTTTTCTTCTTCGGCTGAAGAGAAACAAAAACGAGGAAGCCACTCTTGTTTCTATATATTTTATTATATATATTTCTTTAAATTACCTTAATGCCCTCACATTTTAATCCCTTGAAAATTTCACCAATTCACGTTCTTTCGTCTTTAAAATTCAAAAATTTTCTTCAGAGTTCATTCCTAACTTTTCTCTAATTAATTAATTTGTTAAAATCTCTCGCTGAACTCACACAAGACCTTAATTAGCCAAGTAAATTTTTTGGGTTACTACATCTCTCCCAGCTTACAAGAATTTTGTTCTCAAAATTGACATACCGAATAGCTCTGGGTACTGCTGCTCAATGTCCTGCCGCCTTTCCCAAGTGGTCTCTTCCACGCTGTGATTGCGCCATAAAACTTTAACTAAGGGAATGTCGTTGTTGCGCAATACTTTCACAGCTGACCCCAGTATCCTCACTGGCTTCTCCTCATGAGTTAGTGTGGGCTGAATCTCTATTTTCTCATGTGCTATCACGTCAGAAGGGTCACGCATGCACTTCGTTAGCATGGAGGCATGGAAGACATCATGAATGGCACCTATTGAAGAGGGCAACTAAAGTCTGAAGGCGGTTCTCCCTATCCTCTTCACTATTGGAAATGGCCCAACATAACGAGGGTTGAGCTTCCCTCTTTTCCCAAATCTGATTACTCCCTTGAACGGGGAGCTCTTCAAAAACACCTCGTCATCTTCATTGAACTCCAACTCTTGTCGCCTCTGATCTGCGTAACTTTTCTCCCGACTTTGAGCTGCCTCGATTCTCTTTCTTATAATAGCAATCTTGACGACAGTTTGTTACAGTATCTCCAGGCCTACAAGTCTTGCCTCTCAAACTTCATCCTAATATAATGCCGACCTACATTTCTTCCCGTAAAGAGCCTCGTACGGTGTCATACCAAAGGTGGACTGATTGCTATTATTGTACGAGAATTCCACCAACGACAAGAATCTGCTCTAAGTTGCCTGAAACTCCAATACATAGGCCCTGGGCATATCCTCCAAGATATGTATAGTTCGTTCTGACTGTCCATCGGTTTACGGATGAAAGGCCATACTAAAATCAAGTCTGGTACCCATAGCCTCATGCAGACTCTTCTAAAACTTGGACATAAACCTAGGGTCTCGGTCTGACACTATCGACATTGAAATCCCATGCAGCCTGACTATCTCCTGAATATACAACTGGGCGAACTGATCCATTGAATAAGTCATCCTGAAAGGCAGGAAGTGAGACGACTTTGTCAACCTGTCAACTATCACCCAGATTGCATCATGGCCCTTAGTGGTTTGGCAAACCAACCACGAAATCCATAGTAATACGCTCTCATTTCCACTCCGGTATAGGCTGTGGCTGAAGCATACCCGACGATCTCTGATGTGCTTCTTTCACTTGCTAGCATACTACGCAGGGCTCAACATACTTGGCCTCCCGCTTCATATTAGGCCACCAATAGTGCTACTTCAAGTCACTGTACATCTTAATGCTGCCTGGATATACAGAGAAAGAAGAAGAATGGGCCTCTAACAATATATCCTCAAGTCCTCATCTTTCAGGACATACCACCTATCCTGAAACTTCAAAATCCCATCTTCCGAGTAGCCAAGCTCAGAGCTAGCATTGGCCTCCATACTCGCCTTCAGCTCGCTACAGTCAGAATCATTCACCTGAGTCTGTTTAATTATGTCCAGAATAGTCAACCTCAAAGACATTGCCAAGAGTGTGGTTGCTAAGTCAAAAATCATCTCTAATGCAAACTTTCAAATTTCTGCATTCAGCTCTGTAGGCGCTTCAGAAATCATAGCTGACGTTGAAGCTAATACTCGGCTCAGGGCATCTACTACCACTTTCGCCTTTCCTGGATAACATTTGATTTCCAAGTCATAGTCCTTAACAAGTTCAAGCCACCTCCGCTTGCCTCATGTTCAGCTCCTTCTGCGTAAAAATGTACATCAAACTCTGGTGGTATGAAAATATTTTGCATTGTTGCCCATACAGATAATGTCTCCAAATTTTCAATGCGAAGACAACTGCCGCTAACTTCAAGTCATGTGTGGGGTAATTCTGCTCGTAGGTCTTTAATTGCCTGGCAGCGTAAGCAATCACCTTCCCACCCTACATCAATACGCACCCCAAGCCTATCCTGAATGCGTCACAATATCTACTAAACTTCTCACCCACCACTAGCAACGTTAATAGAGGGGTCGTAGTCAACTTCTACTTCAATGTCTGAAAGCTGTCTTCACACTCATCGGACCATCCATACTTCAAATCCTTCTTGGTCAATTGAGTCAAATGGTCTACGATCTTGGAGAATCCCTCTATGAATCTCCGATAGTACCCAAACAATCCCAAAAAACTGCGAATCCCGTTGACATTGGTCGGTCGCGGCCACTCACTCACGGCTTGAACCTTCACCGGATCAACTGAAATACCTTCACAGGAAATGAAGTGTCTCAAAAAGTTGATCCTATCCAGCTAAAACTCGCACTTAGAAAACTTAGCATACAGCTAGTGTCGTCCCAAAGTCGTCAGCACGATCCTCAAGTGCTCCCCGCGCTCCTCCTCGCTCTGCAAGTAAATCAGAATGTCGTCAATGAATATAATTACAAATTTGTCCAAATACTCCAAAAACGCTCGGTTCATCAAGTCCATGAAGGCTCCAAGGGCGTTGGTTAGCCCAAACGACATCACTACAAACTCATAGTGCCCATAACGCGTTTGAAAAGCAGTCTTTGGGATGTCTTCCTCCTTAACATTTAACTGGTAATAGCCGGACCTCAAATCAATCTTAGAAAATACTTGTGCACCTTGAAGCTGATCAAACAAGTCGTCTATCCTTGGTAATGAGTACTTATTCTTTACCGTTAGTTTATTCAGCTCCCTGTAATCAATGCGTATACGTAGTGATCTATCCTTCTTCTTGACGAAAAGTACCGACGCACCCCATGGTAAGAAACTAGGGCGTATAAAACCATTATCCGTCAACTCCTCTAACTGTGCCTTCAACTCCTTCAACTCGTTGGGCGCCAACATGTACGGATTCTTACACAGTGGCTCAGCTCCTGGGTACACGTCAATAACAAATTCAATTTCCCTGTCAGGGGGCAGACCTGACAAATCCTCTAGAAATACACCTGTACAATGGGAATGTCCTGGAGTCAAATTTTTCTCTGCAATTCATCTCTATAACACTAGCCAAGAAGCCCATATATCTGTCTCACAACAACTGCTGGGCTCTCATAGAAGACACAGTAGAAATCCGGTTCGAATCCTTCCTCGTCCTGAATGAGTAGCTGTCCCTGCTCAGGGGTCGAAAGTGGATCTCCCTGGTCCTGCAATCTATCGTGGCACATTGTCTGAACAACCAATCTATCCCCAAGATGACCTTATACCCCTTCATGTTGAGTATAATAAGATCGGCATATAGCTGCTTCTCTCCCACTATCACTATATCGCCCTGTACCACCTGATCAGAATAAAGACGTTCTCTTGATGGCAACATGTAACGCCTCAAAAATCCTCCGAGATTCCTAGTTCGCTACCAACTACTACTCGTCACTATCTCTCATATCCTCCATTAAATATTTCCTAGAAATTGGAAAGCTTTATTGCTTTTTTTTTTTTCAAAATGTCTTCCAAAAGAATATGCATAATATCGCAGCGGAAACTCGTTTAAAATCGGTTTAAAGAAACTTCATTTTTTTTAAAACATAGAAATCAAGGGACCGGACGACACCTGCAAGAGCCGGTCGACACTTGAGTGGTCTCAGGTTTTCCATCGGTCGACACTACCTTTCTCTCGGGTGTTTGCATCGGTCGATACCAGGGACACCGGTCGACACTTCTACCCTCATTTTAGAGAGGGGTCGACACCCGCTGTCGCAGGTCGACACCTTGATCCTCTCTGTCTGCGCAGGTTGACTCTCGCAGTCGACACCACTGCCGATTTTACACAGACCGGTCGACACTTGTAGCCAGGGGTCGACACCTACTTCGACTCTGTCCTGCGCAGGTCGAGTCTCGCGATCGACACTCACCCTCTATTTTACACTGACCGGTCGACACCTATGGACTTTGGTCGACACCTCACACCAGAAACCATAACAGAACTCAAACAAAACAACACGAATTTTCGACTAAACGTTTAAAATCCATAAATCTACTTCTCGACTCAATTTACAACCTGTTACGCATGCCAAAATACTCAACCCATATTCAAATCTCTCTTTTACATTAAAATAACTACGTACAACTCAAAATACCTCACCTTCCATACTTACCCCCGCCATAGTCAAAACGCCTCAACAGCTGGCCCAGTCGTCCCACGAGTATCCTCCTCTAACTGCCTCCTAGTCCTATGTATGCTTGGGATACTCACTAGCTGTTGCGTCGTCACCTACATCACAGAACGCAACTATTAGTCTAATGTTAAGTAAATAACGCATACATACATACTAAAAATAAACATTTCCTATACATGCAGTTTCTACAGTTTCGTCTCTACTTTTGTTTTCGTCTCTTTCTTACATCTTCTTTATCTTCTTACTACTAAGTTCCTCTTTACATGCTAGACCGAGGTGACCCCATAGCCTACCTCACTGAACAAAGCCAACCTCTTCTAGTAAAGTGACACACATCACGGTCACCTCATTGGACCGGTCCACCTCACTTGACAAAGTCACCACGTAAAGCGGGAGAGGAGTAATACCTCTTTATGGTCAACCTCACTGAACCGGTCCTCCTCACTGGACAAGGTAACTCAAACCCACTTTCATTATCTTCTTACGTAACTTCTTATTTTGTTCATCTCATCACATCCTACTGTTTTACTTCGCAAAAACGTGAAAATTCATTTTCGTCTCGTGTCCTACTTTAAAACAATGAATGCACAACCATGAAAGCATAAAATAAACGTGCAATGCATCTTACCGAGCTGTGATGTAGGCTCGAAGGCAAAACTCCTACTACGTTACTTACCTGGCGACCTTAGTACTCGTATATGAACCTCGTATTTCGCTTGCTTACATGGAAACCTATAAATTACATAACTATCAGATTTACAGTCCATGAAATCCACAATTTCTAAGGAAATAACCTCTATCAACCTATCTAACTAAATTCCCAACATTCTGCACAAATTCTGACCAATTTCAGAATTGCTTAACTTATCCAATACTCGTCCTATTCGGACGATTCAAAATGCTACGGATTCCTCATGACGTCTACTTTCTAATGGTTTCATCCATTTCATAATTGGACCCCCACAACTTGGCCGAATGTGGCCGAACAAAAACCGTTCTATAATCCGAGCATTCAGTTATCCAAACGCTCGATCTTTCCCATAAAACCTCATAATCTACTCGTATTTCTAGCTTAAACATCAACATACATAGGAAACCAGCTAAAACCTCCAAATTTCATATCTCCCTCCTAGGGCTCACCCAACTCTCCCCCTAATTTCACTTTTATCGCTCAAAACGACTAAAGGACTAGCTATCTACTGAAAATTAACCAAAACTTACCGTAAATTTGAATAAACAGATGAGAACGGAAAGAAACCGCCGCTGAAAAGAGACGTCGAGCTATTCGTGCAGGAGAAGAAGAAGAAACAGAGGAGAAGAGATTGTTGGGGAAGAAGAACACCAAGTGTTCTTCTTTTTTTATATTATTTAATATAATTAATTACAATTACCATTTTGCCCTCAAACATAATCCTTTCGATAAATTTACTATACGATCAGTATTCGGATAAAATCTTAAAATTTCACTTTTGTCATTATTCCTAAAATAATCCTTTACCTAACGTTACAAACTTTTCGGCCTCGATTCTGACTCAAACCTCGCAGTTGACCAATACGAAATTCCAAAAAAATTGAATTAACTAAAATTTTTTGGGTGTTACACAACATCACATCATAAAACTCTCCAGAAGAGCTAGGCATTAATTTTGCCTTAACCACGAAGACAAATGATACGAACGAATGCGTAGCGCCTATATCAATCAAAGTAGAAGCTGCAACTCCCATAATAAATATGTTACTTGAAATCACTGAGGACTGGGAGGCATCATCGACGCAATGAGGGTGAAGACCCTTGACGTTACTCTCGCTTGGGCCTTGCTCAAGGCTGGGCAGTTCCTGGCAAAGTGACCCGGTTCGTTGCAGTTGTAGCATCGCCCCTAATTCAGCTTCGGGAAATCTTTGATGTAATGTCCCACCTCGTTGCACTTGAAACACCAGTTGGTGTCCACTTTGCACTCACCAAGATGGCTCTTCTTACACTTCGGGCATAAGGGAAACTGTCTCAATCCCTGTGGCCGCTTACTATTGCCCTGACTGCCTTGATTATCACTAGACCTCTTTAGGCCCTTCTACTGCTGTTGTTGCCCATCTCTAGGTTGTTAAGGCAATATCTCCCTGAAAAATCTCTTGGGCTGCTCCCTGTGGCTAGGAAGCTTCAATCCAGCTTCCTCAATGTCTAGGGCCTTAGCAACCACTTTCTCGTAAGGAACATCCTGCTTCCCCGCTATCTTGATGCCCATGTAGATATCCGGCTTCAGACCCTGCACAAATTGGTATACCTATTTCTCGTTCAGGCCAACCTGGTGACTAGCAAACCGAGACAGCACCTCAAACTGCCTCACATACTCGGCCACCGTACCCGTTTGTCTCAACTAGGCAAACTCAACCATCTTCCGGGTCCTTACTGCATGGCTGGAATACTTGCCGAAGAACACTGTCTTGAACTCCTCCCACGTCATAATCTCCACGTCAGTGGTGGCTTTCACTAAATCCCACCAAAACCGGGCATCCTTGGCTAGGTGGAATACTACACGACAAACCCTCACTTGATCATCCACCTTGGCATAATCTAGCATGTCCTCCATACTTCGAATCCACTCCTCAGCACGAAGTGGGTCTGAAGATAACCTGTCGAACATTGGGGGTCGCAGTCTATGAAAATTGTCTTCCCCGTGGTTTGACGTAGGACTACCACTGGATTGACCCTGGTCCTCCCTACTCATAAACCGTTCTAGCTGTTGAGACTGGCAATTAACCAGTTGGGTAAGCCGCCTAATGGCATCGCCCCTCTCATCTGTAGCTCTACGCGGCTCTCTAACCATGATACTAACTCTCTACACAACAACATCTATTAAGTCTAAATGAAATTACGAGGGTTCTAAAACATACTTACAGTCGGTGGAGCACTCCAATGCAGTGGCTGACGGTGTTAGGTAATCCATTGAACGACGTCAACCCCGTGGCTCTGATACCATCACTGTGGCACCTCAAAAATCCACTTGTTTCCAGTTTGCTCTGATACCAACACTGTAGCGCCCCCAAATCGTCCACGGAGTCGGGTCGTTAACCATACTCTTACTGATAAAATGGAACAAAATTTGTGTAAAATTTAAAACTTTGTTTCCAACACTTAAAACGACATCTTTAAAACGTTTAAAAACATCGCAACTGAAGACTTTAAACAAAATCAATTATAATGAGGTTTCAATTTTAAAACAAAGAAAAAGGGGATTTCGGTTGACCTCTGTAATCTTCGATCGACACCTGACCTATTCGGCTCCCAAAGGTTGACACCTATATACATAGATTGGCACCTCGGTTGGCTCTGTTTGTACAGGTTAACACAAGTTTTCACCAGTCGACACCCTAATCTTCTCTGTTCGTACCCGTCGAACTTTGCAGTTGACACCTCTATGTTCACTTCACTAACAAGTCGACAGCCCAATTCTCTTTGTCTGCACCGGACGAACCTTGTGGCCGACACTTTTACCATTTTTACATTAACCGGTCAACACCTACACACACAAGTCGACACCTGGTTTGGTTCTGTCTTCGTAGGTCGACCCTCGCAGTCGACATTTGCCTAGTTCGGTCGACACCTATACATGTAGGTCGACACTTTACACTAGTAGCCTTAAATAAAAACTTTGAACGCAGGAAAAGAAATCAAACAACAAAACATTTCAATCCTTTAAAACCAAAACATGGATTTTTATGCCATAATCCCCCAAATGGTTTCAAAATATAACTATACATCATCTCGACTACTAGCGTTTAAAAATCCATCTAATAACAATGAAGAAAATCTACATTATAGGGCAATGCAATGCCCATATGTGTAAATATACACACGCATCAAAAAAAATCGCTCAAAACGCCTCTCAAAACCATAAAGCCCATCCATACCAGCCTAACTTCACAGGTAGGGTTGCCCTAACAAACTCCACCTGCTGGTGCTTGGTAGTGTGTCTCCAACTGTCCGCTACTCCTACGTACGCTCGGGAAACTCACCCTCTTGGTCAACAGTAATTACACCACATAACACATGTCAGCCTAAGGCTTAGTTAGTAGTGCGATATGAAATGTAAAGCGGTCAATGCAGTCTCATCACATGTAATCTTTACTTTCACACTCATGTTGCTATTTTCTGTCATCGTTCGTACAATCCTCTTACAGAGTTGAGAAACGAATTAGTATTCCCAAGTTGATTCTCTTACTGCGTCGAAAGGCGAATTACTTCCTTCGAGGCCATGTCGTACAACCGCCCTACTTAACTGGCCACCTAAGCTTCTATAGTGATCGGCCTCTATCAAATACTCAGGCTCAACCTATCACATAACCAATTCACATCAAAATTCATCTCAAAACTCATCCAGCGTACTAAAATTACAACTACTAACTCAGCCCTTCAAAATATGACCAATATGACTCACTAACTCGACTCGGCCAAAAATCAACCTAAACTTGGAACAAACATAACTTTTCGTACGGTTATCGGAATCACTTGATTCTAGTGGCTAAACGCTACTCTAAAAACCTAGTTTAACATACTAAAAGGAATTTAAAACAATAAACCACACCTAGGTGAAAATACCAAAAATAGAAGTGGTCTTTACGGCCTAAAATCCTTCATTCTCGATTTTTCAGTAAAATTCATCCAATTCCTCACCAATCTATCACATTCTACCCTATTAAGAATAATCTAAAAATAATTGGAGATTTCAAATTCAGAAAAACCCGAATTGTACAGGACACTCCACGGCTTCCCTCAAATTTCAGAGCTCCCACCTCAATTGCTCCAAATCGTTAATCTCCCTATCAACCACTCTAAATTCAAGCAAAAAAATCTTCAGAAATCGAAACCAAACCAAACCCTAGGCTATCGGCCGACAAAGGAGAGGAGAGAAAGTGATTACCAAAGAGAGAGAAAGACTGTGTTCTGCGTGTGGATGGAAGGAGGGAAAACCAAAGATGGCGAGCTTCGTACACCGGCGACGAGGAAGAACAAGGCACGCCCGATTTCTTTTCGCAAGAGAAAAGCAAACTGGGCGAGGGGTTTTCTTTTCCTCTTCGGCTGAAGAGAAACAAAAACGAGAGTGGCTTCTGAAGCCACTCTTGTTTATATATATTTTATTATATATATTTCTTTAAATTGGCTTAATGCCCTCACATTTTAATCCCTTGAAAATTCCACCAATTCACGTCCTTTCATCTTTAAAATTCAGAAATTTTCTTCGGAGTTCATTCCTAACTTTTCTCTAATTAATTAATCTGTTGAAATCTCTCGCTGAACTCACATGAGACCTTAATTAGCCTTGTAAAATTTTTGGATTATTACACCTAGTGAACGAGAGTCTTAGCCCATGCTCGGTTCCAGTCATATTTGTTTCGAAAAAAGACAGCACCTGAAGAATGTATGTCAATTGTCGAGCGATAAATAAAATTACAGTAAATTATCGACACCTTATTTCTCCACTTGATGATATGTTTGATGAGTTGTATGGTGCATGTATGTTTTTCAAAATTGATTTAAAGAACATATATTATCAAATTTGCATGAAACATGGAGATGAATGGAAAACAGCTTTTAAAACAAAATATGGTCTTTATGCATGGTTTGTTATGCCGTTTAGACTATCTAATGCACCGAGCGAATTTATGAAATTAATTAATAATGTTTTAAGGTAATTTATTGAAAAATTTGTTGTGGTCTACTTTGATGATATTTTAGTGTATAGCAAGTCACTTGACGAAAATGTTAAGCATTTGATGTCCATATTTAGTGTGTTAAAATTGAATCTATTGTATCGTAATCTTAAAAAGTGTACCTTTTGCATGGAATCTATAGTTTTTCTCGGTTTTGTAGTTAGCTCAAAGGAAGTATCCATGGACGAGGAAAAGGTAAGATCAACCAAGGAATGGCCCACACCAAAGAACGCAAATGAGATACGTAGCTTTCACGGCTTGGCTAGCTTTTATAGGAGATTTGTAGGAGACTTTAGCACTATTGCAGCACCTATGAATGAATTAGTTAAGAAGAATTTTGAATTTAACTGGACCGAAATACATGTAAAAGCGTTTAATTTGTTAAAAGAGAAACTAACTAATGCTCATCTTCGAGTCTTACCAAATTTTGATTTGAAATCGAATGTGACGTGTCGGGAAAAAGAATTGGAGGTGTCTTGATGCAGGAAATGAAGCCGATTGCATACTTCAGTGAAAATCTTAGTGGAACAGCATTAAATTATCCAACATACGACAAGGAACTCTACGCTTTGGTAAGAACGTTACGAACATAGGGCAACACTACTTATAGCCCAAGGAGCTCATCATTCATTCTAATCACGAGAGTTTGAAATACCTAAAGTCACAAGGTAAATTGCACAAGAGACACACCAAGTGGATGGAGTTCATTGAGACCTTTCCATATGTCATCCATTCCAAAAAAGGGAAGGACAACGTGGTCACTGATGCGTTGTCAAGGAGGTACGTTTTAATCACTTCTCTACAATCTAAATTGTTAGAATTTGAATTTATAAAAGGATTTGTATGAATCCGACATAGATTTTTGTCATGTATGGAGAAACTGTGAAAAAGTTGCATGTGCTGATTATTATAGACACGATGGGTATTTATTTCAAAAGGATAAATTTTGTATACCTAAATGCTCATTTCGTGAATTGCTTGTTAGAGAAACACATGGTGGAGCATTAATGGGACACTTCGAAATTGATAAAACTTTGCATGTCTTGATAGAACATTTCTTTTGGCAAAAAATGAAACATGATGTTATAACTATTTGTGAAAGATGCATTGAATGTAGGAAGACAAAGTCAAAGATCAAACTATATAGATTGTGTAGTACTTTACCCGTGTCTGAGCACCTTAAGACAGGTATTTCAATGGACTTTGTGATAAGTTGACCACGAACACAACGGGGTAAAGATAGTATTTTTGTGGTTGTGGATCGATTTAGTAAAATTGCACACTTTATAGCATGTTCTAAAACTAATGATGCTGCACATATAGTGGATTTATTTTTTAAAGAAATTGTGTTTTTATATGGATTACCTAAAACAATTGTTAGTGATAGGGATGTGAAGTTTCTAAGACATTTTTGAAGAAGCTTATGGAATAAGCTAGGTACAAAATTGTTGTTTTCCACCGTAGCACACTCCCAAATGGATGGACAAACCGAGGTAGTAAATCGAACTTTATCTACTTTGTTGAGAGCAATAATTTCTAAGAATTTAAAACAATGGGAAAATTGATTGCCACTTGTTGAGTTCGCTTACAATAGAACTGTTCATTCTACTAGTTCTTACTCACCATTTGAAATTGTGTATGGTTTTAACCCTCTTACACTACTTGATTTATTACTGTTACCTTCTAATGAATTAGTTGATTTAAATAGAAAAAGAAAAGCTGAATTTGTAAGGGAATTTCATGTGAAGGTTTGGAAAAACATCATATAGAAGAACGAGCACTATGCGCGACAAGCCAACAAGAGTAGAAAAGAAATCATCTTTGAACTCGGAGATTGGGTTTGGGTGCATCTATAAAACAAGAAATTTATGGAGAGGAGAAAGAATAAGATACAACCGCGAGGAGACGGACCCTTCCAAGTGTTGGAACGCATCAACAACAATGCTTACAAGATTGACTTACTGAGCGAATATGGTAATCTAAGCGCTACTTTTAATGTTAGTGACTTATCTTTGTTTGATGCAGATTCTAGAACAAATCTTTTCGAAGAGGGAGGGAATGATGTAGTCAAAGGAGCAACCAAGGACAATCAAGAAACAACAAGGAGCCAAGATCTATTGATGAACATAGGAGAACCAATGACGAGATCAAGAAAAAAGAAAATAAAAAAAAGACTACAAATTTTAATCAAAGACATCCAAGAAAAGGAATCATCACAAGATGTGCAACAAGCCATAATATTACTAAGTGTTGATAAAGAAGCAAAGATTGGAAAAGAAGCCTAGAACGAAGCCCAAAACGTTAGAGATGTCTACAAAAATAAAAATTTTTCATATGGTCACCCAATACGGCACTATTTTATCTCAAAGTCTTTAATTTCAAATTTCTTACAAGGGCTACATTATTAGGCTAGGCCCACAAGTTGAATTAAACTCGAGACTCACGCTACTTAAACCTAATTTCCACAACCACAATCCACTTGCACCACCTTCCAAATATCAATTTTCTTTTTCTTGTTTTTAAAAACTTTCCTATTATCTAATTAGGATATTTTATTAGTTTCTAAATTATGTTATTACCTTATTAAATTTATACCTTTGCCTATTTAAGGAGGCTTGTAATAGATTGAAGGCATTTTTTTTTAATGAATTGATTATTTTTATGAAATTTTTTACTTTGAGATGAGATCCTTATAATTCTCTTCTTAAATTCTTGGATTAGAACTTGATCTTCTACAAGTGTATTCTTGAAAAGATCGAACTTGATAGCTTAGATTCAACCAACGAGTTTGGTTTGGGTTTAACTACTTTTTTGATAATTTGGGTTTCATTGCTAACTTTCAATTGAGGTCAACTTCCTTCTTCTTGTTCTTTCGAATCAATAAAGGTATAATTCCCTTTTGATTTCCGCATTGCGTGTTGAGTTTAAGATTTCTAGTATCTTAGATTTGCATCACGGTCGGTGGTCTCTCGTCGGTTATCAATCTTAGTCGTTCGTGTTCAACCTCTTCGCTCGGCACTTGCTGCTTGCTTCTTCCTCTGCTTATCCTTTGGCATTTACCAATTCAATGCCATTTCTACAAAACAAAGAGAATGAAAAAGAAAAAATAGAGGCAAGCGTTCAAACTGCATGCAAATTTTTAATGTCCACTTAACATAGTGAGTTGATTGGCTGACAATGTATAGTTTGATGTTTAAATTGACGAAAACAATTATTCAGTGTTAGAATTGAAAAACACCCCATAATTTAGTGTTTTATTTTATCTTTACCCTAATAATAATCGTAAGTTGATTAATATCGTATTTATATGCTCTTATTGAAAATACCCTTGTAAACAAAAATTTTGAAATTTAAATGTTTAGGTAAGTCTATACAGATATATTTCTAAATTCACATGTAGAACTCAACTGAAAATGACTTGAAAATACTAAGTATAGACTATGCAAGCACTCTGAGATGAAATGAAAAAGCTCAATACCAAGCCATGTACAAAATGAAAAAGCTCGTGGATGCCTAGTCCGAGACCCATTTTGGCCACAGACACCAGCAACAAAAACCTAGAGGAATTTGCAGACGCATAGTCCAGAGCATCAAACCATTTTATAACAAACATGCAGATGCCCAGACCTCAGTGGCAGACACCTGTAAAGGACACTCAGAGTAAGCTCTAGAAGCTTAGTCACAAGATATATTTATTGAAGTTATAATTCCAAATGCCTGAAGATAGATGAAAAAACCTAAAGTGGGTATTTGGTGAGCCTTATGGAAGTACAAGTTAGAAATATGAATTCCAATTAATGCTTCTTGTGACGCCTTTAATGACCTCTTTATTTTCCAGTAAAATATAGTCCGCTTTGGGCAACCTCACGCCCTCACGGATTTGTTTTCAACGAGAACTTCTCAAGTGGTCACCTAACATGGTACTATTTCCACCGGAGCACTCTTAACTACGAAGTTCTTATGGGATCTGGTGTCATTATGCTCCCTAAATGCATCTTACTTTCGAAGGGAGATATCCTTTATATACGTTTCATTTCTATCTTCTTCCCAAGCAATATCGGATTGCGCCTGACCACTCTTCTTTCGTAACGATCTGGGATTTGCCAATACTAAATTTTCTTCAAGGTTTGCCCTGCCATCGCACTAATGATCTTTCAGGTCGTCACAATCACCCCCCCCCCCCCCCCCCCCCTTCATGGGACCTAACGTTTTCGTTAGCCACATCTCAAGTTGGGTAAAAGCTCTGATACCATTAGTAACAACCCCTTTATTTCTCAGTAAGATATTATCTGCTTTGGTCAACCTCACGCTCTCAAGAATTTGTTTTCAACGAGTACTTTGCAAGTGGTCACCCAACTTTGTATTGCCCTTGCCGGAGGACTTTTATCTTCGGAGTTCTTATAGCATCCAGTGCCATTGTGATCCCAAAATGCATCTTACTTTCTACGGGAGACATGTTTTACATATGTTTCATTTCCATCTTCCTCCCAAGGGATGTGGGATTGTTTCCAACCCCCTTTCGTAACGATCTGGAATTTGCCTGTACTTGAATCCGAGGTTTGCCTATACTAGAGTTTCTCTGAGGTTTGCCCAGCAATCGCCCTCATGATCTTTCGAGTCCTCACAATCACCCTCCCTCATATGGCAAAACATCCTCGTTGACCACATCTCAAGTTGGGTAAAGGATCTGATACCATTTGTAACGAGTTCTTTCCTCCTATTAAGATATTGTCCTCTTTGGACAACATCACGCCCTCACGGAGTTTCTTTCAACAAAGACTTCTCAAGTGATCACTCAACTCGATACTGCTCTAGCTACAGCACTCTTAACTTCAGAGTTCTTATAGGATCTGGTACCATTATGCTCCCTAAACGCTTCTTACTTTCTAGAAGAGATATCCTTTATATACGTTTCATTTTCTATCTTTCTCCCAAACGATGTTAGATTGCACCTGACCACTCTTCATTCGTAACGATCTAGGATTTGCCTTTACTCGATTTTCTTCAAGGTTTGCCCCGCAATCGCACTCATAATCTTTCAGGTCGTTACAACCACACCCCCCCCCCCCTCTCTCTCTCTCTCTCTCTCTCTCTCTCTCTCTCTCTCTCTCTCTCATTGGGCCCAACATGTAAATTGGTTGTTGAATACATTGATTTAAACTTTGGATTGAATTAGAATTTTTGAAATTAAGGAATTTCTCATTTTGTTTGTGATGTACTAAAGAATTCTATGCAAATGAATTAGGTTTTGAGACTTTAAGGAAACGCTAAAGTTTTGCTAAATTGCTAAGGACGCCAAGTAAATAGAGTATGCATGTTGCTTTCGAGCCTATATCATGGAATAGTAGGGTATATTGCATGTTTATCGTATATTGTGTATGTCATGCATCTTGTTTTGAAAAGATTACGAAAATGAATTTACATATGTTTTACGAAACGGTCCGCTATGATACGAAACGAGAACGAAACTAACAGTTATGGTTCTTTGAGGGAAGTCATTTGCCTTTCAAATGATCATGAGAATGTGAAGATTTTGGAAAAATGATTCGCTTCCCATCTAGTATGAGGATCAGATCAGCTAACAGAAACTCATTGAGTAGATTCTTTGAGGGAAGTAATTCGCCCCTCAAATGAGCATGAGTGTAACACTCGGATTTGTCCGTAAAAGCTAATTTCAGATTTTACGTAATGGTAATCGGCGGAGTTTTGATCAGAATTGATAACGAAGAATTTTTACCCTTAAGTTAAAGATTATTTTGAGGCTAATGGAGAAGAGAAAAATTTAAGAATCCAACCGGAATTGGATGGTATAACAAATTTATTAAACGGTTAAGGATTAAGTGCGAAATAATAATTAAGTTATTATTATTATTAAATAAAAAAAATAAGATAAGAGAACACCATCGGTGTTCTCCCTCCCCCATCTCATGTTTCTTCTTCTCCCGCATGAAGCCCTCAACGATTCTCCTCCGTTCTTCCGTGAATCTTCAAATCTACGGTATATTTTAGTTAGTTCTTGGTAGATAGTTAGTATGCTAGTTGTTTTTAGCGACAAAAACGAAGTTAGTGAGAGTATCGGGTGATTTGGTGAAAGCCTAGGAAGGAAATATTGAAAAATGAATTTAGAGTCGATTTTTATCCACATGATGGTGCTTAAGCTAGAAATAGGAGTAGATTACGAGATTTGGTGGGAAAGATTGGATGATTGATTGGCCGAATATACGAATTTTTGAACGATATCCGTTCGACCAAGTTGTGGATATCAGATTAGGAAACGGATGGGACCATTGAAAACTAGACGTCCTGTGGAGTTTGTAGCACGCTGGATCGTCCAATTCGGACGAGTATTGGAGAAGTTGTGAATTTTCGAAGTTGGTTAGAAATTGAGTAGGATTTTGGGTTTAGTGGAGTTTTGGTTTTGGTGCGAGTTATGACTTTCAAGCTAGGAATTTATTAATTGAACGAGTTAGAATTGATAGATGTGTAATTTTATAGGTATCCCCAGTTAGACTACGAAATTACGAAGTACGAGGAAATTTCAAGAACGCTAGGTAAGTGATGGATTGTTTGTGGTTTTCCTTCGGGCCTACACCATGGAATGGTAGGATTGTTTGTTTGTTTTGTTGTTTGGTCAACTGGTCGTGCATATGTGTTGTCATACATCATGGTTTTGAACTACGAAAGAACGAGTTTTGATCATGTTTTGAATTGTGCATATGAAATGTAATTAGATAAGAAAAGATGTCACGCATGGACAATGCCTCGTCGTTAACGTGCTAGTGAGAAAGCACTAGAGGGTTCTATGATCGTTGCTGGGAGGAGATTTGTGTGGTCGTCCTGTATGTGATCACGATATGTGCCTCTAATCTCGCTCCGTGGGTCATGGTGTGGCTGTCCTGAGTGGAACAGGATGTGCGCCTACGTGACTCACACGTGAAAGTGAAAGATGATAATAATGAAAACAAAAACGAAACAAAGTGTAGCAACTGCATGTGTTGGTGGTTGAGTTGTGCATTGATTTTTAATTCATGCTCCATACTTGTTAAGCATTAGGCTTACGTTTTGTGTTCCGTGGTGTAGGTGACGACAAACTTTCCGGTGAGTTGCTAGGTGACGACAAGCTTTCTGGTGAGTTGCTAGGTGACGGGCATGATTAGGATGGTGTTGGTGGCGTACGCCGTATGTCAGTGCAGGCAATTGTTGGGGCGATTCGACCATGGCGGGATATAGGATGTATGGTATGGTTATAGTCGGGATTGTAGTAGGGATTATGTCTTTTTTTGAAATTACTTGAAGGAATTATATTTTAAAAATATAGGTCTTTACTTTGTGGAAAGTTATCGTGCCTTTTCTCTGAATTGGTGTTATTTTTATGTATACTGGTGCAAGGTGTCGACCGAAGTCGACATGTGTCGACCGATCAGTATAAAATGGAAGGTTAGCGTCGACCGCGAGGTTCGACCTGCGCGAGCAAAGTCGAAGTAAGTGTCGACCCATGGTTATAGGTGTCGACCGGTAGTGAAAATAATGGCAGCGGTGTCGACCGCGAGGGTCGACGTGCGCGGGCAGAGAATACCAAGGTGTCGACCTGTGAAATCAGGTGTCGACCGTTCTCTGAGATGAGTGTAAAAGTGTCGACCGGGGCTCTCAGGGTCGACCAACGAAAGGACCCGAGAAAATGTAGTGTCGACCGGCGCTTGCAGGTGTCGACCGGTTTCCTTATTTTTTTTACGTTTTTAAAGGGCAAAGTTATTTAAACCGATTTTAAATGAGATTCCGCTGTGGTGTTCTTATGTATTTCTTTTGGGAGTCGTTTTGAGTTAGAGAACAAAAAGTTTTAAATTTTACACAAATTCTATCGAAGTGAAAAGCGGGTGTACGGTTGACGACTCGTGGTGTTAAAGATGTGGTGTCGAAGCAGTGAACAAACTGGAAACGGGTAGGTTTTTGGGGCATGACAATGAGAATTGATTATTTTGAGAAAACTGATTCGCTTCCCATCTAGTATGAGGTTCAGACCATGTAACGAAATGTGAACGAAATGTGAATGTAGAAACTCCATGGTTAGGATTCATGTATTGTTTTCATTTCATTTCATACATTGCTCTACTTACTTTGCAATACGCTAATAGATGAATTCTGTGATGTAAGCGACGACAAGATAGTTGGTGAGTTTACAGACCAGGATCAAGACTAATAAGCAGTTGGAGGAATATGATCATGCGACAATCAAGCCATCTGTTAGAGCTATAACACTTAGAATTTTTCTGTTAAAACAATTTTTGGATTTACGTAATTGTAATCGGCGGAGTTTTAGTCAGAAATAAGAGCGAAAAATTTCTACCATTAAGTTAAAGATTATTTTGAGATTAATGGACGAAAGAAAATTATAAGATTTCGACCAGGGACGAACTAAATAATTGTTCGGTTAAAGGATTAATGGTTGAGGGTGAAATAGCAAATAAGATTAATTATATTTAATAATATAATTATTATAAAAACAAAAAAAAACAAACAAAAAAAAAAGAAGGAAGGAGGCAGAGAAAACCCCCTTCCCTCTGTGAATTCTTCTCCTTCTCCCACATGAAACCCTTCCTCGATGATACCTCTCCTCAAGCGACGATTTTCCTTCATCGATCTTCAATCTACGATAAATCTTAGTTAGTTATTAGAAGATAGATGATCATTTAATGTCTTGAGTGATAAAAGTGAAGTTAGAGAGTATTTGGTAATTTTGGTGAAACCTATTAAGGAGATACGAGAATTTGAAGTTAGAGTTGATTTTTATCTGTATGTTGGTGTTTAAGCTTGAAGTAGGAGTACATTATGGGTTTTTATAGAGAAGGTTGAGCGTTTGGATAATCAAATACTCGGGTTACGAAACGGTTTTCATACGGCCACATTTGGCCAAACTGTAGGTGTTGGATTAGGAATTGGATGTGACCATTAGAAATTAAACGTCCTATGAAATCCGAAGCATTTCGAATTGTCCAAATCAGATAAGTATTGGATAAGTTATGCATTTCTGAAGGTTGGTCAGAAATTGAGTTGGAATTTGAGTTTAGATAGATTAGATGTTAAATTGTTATTTCCTTTAAAGTCTTACGAGTTGGAAGGAAAGTAGAATTGATGATGTGTGGTTTTATAGGTTCCCTGATTTAGCGAGCGAACTGCGAATTTCGAGATACAAAATGCTAAAGACGCTAGATGAGTAGTGTAAGTAGTACAGTAGGTGTTTTGCTTTCGAGCCTACATCACAGTTCGTCAGGATGCATGCACGTTTATTTTATGTTATGATTTAGTAATTATGCATCATGGTTTTAAAGTATGAAAACGAAACGAAAATGAATATCCATGTTTTTACGAATGAAACAGTAGGATGAGACAAATGAAATGAAAATGTACGTAAGAAGAAAATGAAAGTGGGGTTGAGTAGTATTGTCCCCAGAGGTGGACCGCGAGGTGTATCACTTCTTCCCCCGCTTTACGTGATGGCCTTGTCTCGAGAGGTGGCTGCGAGGTGTGTCACTTTACTAGATCGAGGTTGGCCTTGTCCTGTGAGGTAGACCACGAGGTGTGTCACCTTGATATAGCACGTAAAGAAGAACCCAGTCGTAAAAAAATGAAGAAGATGTAAGCAAGAGATAAGAACGAAAGTAGAGACGAAATTATAGAAACTGCATATGTTAGGATGTATTTGTTTTCAGTATTTAAATTTTTATGTACATTACTTACTTAGCATTAGTCTAATAGATGAGTTTTGTAATGTAAGTGACCAGCAGTAGCTGGTGAGTACTCAGAGCATGCCCAGGACCAGGAGTCGGTCGGAGGAGTGCGCTCGTGGACAGTCTGACTGGCTGTTGGGGCGTTTTGACCAAGGCGGGGGTATGTGAAGGAGTTTAGTTGATTTGAGTCGATTGAAGTCATGTAGACGTGTATAGATGAATTTCAAACTTTAGTAATCATTTTTCTATGTAAATAATGATTTTGAGTTGATGAAAAAGTGTACGTTATGTCATTTGATCATTGAGTCGAGTTCGGTGATTTCTCTGAAGGATTTAAGGTTTTGAAAACTGATATTGTGAAGCAAGTGTCGACTTATGCCCGAAAGTGTCGACCGCTCATTGTAAAATAGAGTTCGGAGTGTCGACCTGTATGTAAAGGGGTCGACCAAACTCTGTAGGTGTCGACCGCTTGGGTCGACCTACTCGGACAGATAGGGTAAAGGTATCGACAGGTATATACAAGTGTCGACCGATAATGTAAAATAAACGGGAGTGTCGACCTCAGTTATCGACCAACGTAGACAGAGAGAAACGTAGTGTCGACCGGTGCATGCAAGTGTCAACTGGTAATGTAAAATTGACGGGAGTGTCGACCTGAGGTATCAACCGACGCAGACAGAGAGAAACGTAGTGTCAACCGGTGCACGCAGGTGTCGACCGGTAGTGAAAAATAGATGGAAATGTCCACCGGTATTTACTAGGGTCGATCGAAAATGATTTTTTTAAGTTTAGAGAACTCAAATTATTTCAACTGATTTTAATCCAAGTCTTCTACTACGATGTTTTTAAATGTTTTCAAAAATGTTGTTTTAAGTCGAGGAACGAAAGTTTTAAATTTTTACTCGAATTTTTTCGAGCGTATTTGTGTAAGTTAGTGAGTGTACTGGAAACTTATAGTTGGGTTTTCAGGTCGCTACAATTGTGGTATCAGAGCCAAATGGTCAAATCATTCAAATGATTATCTAATAGCGCCGATCGCCACACGACGTGCTTCGACAACTGTAAGTACTTAAGTTTATCTTTAGTTATTAGATCTTTATGAGAGTAATTAACTTTTGTGAAGAAAATTATCCATAATGTCTAGACGACCAGAGCGTCCGAAAGTACCGAGAGAAGCAGCTGATTCAAGGAGTGAAGATGATTCGATGACGATCAAACAGCTGACCGAGTTGGTGAATCGGCAGTTTCAGCAATTAGGGATTTTGCTGAATCAAGAAGTCTAAGGAAGTGCAGGCTCTAGCTCTAGTCATGATCAGTCAGGTGACAGATTTCAGAGGTTACGACCACCGACGTTTGAAGGGCAGTCAACAGACCCAACAGCTGCAGAGGAGTGGGTCCGTACCATGAAAAGTATTTTCAAGTATGCGAAGGTAAAAGAAGAGGATAAGGTCTCGCTAGCCACGTTTCATCTAGCGAAGGATTGCAGATTTTGGTGGGAGTCTATGGAGACCACAATCGATGCACAGCACATGACATGGGAGAAGTTTAAAGATGCCTTTTATGACAAGTATTTTAACAGTACGGTGCAGGCAGGTAAGAGGATGTAGTTCTTATAGTTGAAGCAAACTGCATCGGTAACCAAGTACAACCGCAGTTTGAGTCGTTGTCCTAGTTTGCCAGCAATTTAGTGAGCCGGAATGAGGATAAGGTGTTTCAGTTTGTACAGGGATTAAAGCCGGAGATATAAAAAGGGGTAAAGATAGCAGGAACTCAAGAAGTGTCGTATTCAAAAGCGGTGGCAAAGGCACTAGAGGTGAAGGGAGCTGAAATGAAATGCGTCAAACAACGAGAAGCTTCCAAGAGATTTTTGAAGGAAATTGCCCTACAGTAAAGTAGAAGTACCTCCCAGCAGCAACAACAGAGGGACACTAAGAGGTTCAGCGAAAGTTCAAGCAGTCAAGGCAGTAGCAAAAGGCCTCAGGGGTCAGTGTAGTACCCCCAGTGCCCTAAGTGTTTGAGATATCACCCGGGCGAATGCAGACTAAACTCGGAAAAGTGCTACAATTGCAACGAAGCTGGACATTTAGCTAGAGATTGCCCGAAACTCAGAGTAACTCTGTGTTTCAATTGCAACGAGGTGGGCCATGTCATCAGAGATTGCCCAAATTTGAAGAAGGGTCTGACGCGCACAACACCGAGGGTATTCGCCACGATCGAGTTGGGCGATGATGACCAGCTAGCTGTAGTGTCAGGTACCGTACTGATAAATTCTGTACCTGCTTATACATTGATTGATTTCAGTGCAACACACTCGTTTATTGCAACTACATTCGCGGCCAAGGTAGATATGTGGCCTGTATCAACAGACTGTAGTTACGAAGTAATGTTACCCTCTGGTGGACGTATGCACTCAAATCAAGTTGTACGGGATAGTGTGGTGTCAGTGGGAAGCAAGAATTTATTAGCCGATCTCATTATTATGGGCATAACCGGATATGATGCAATATTGGGAATGGATTAGCTGTTCAAGCACTACGCTACAATCAATTATAGGATGGGGACAGTGAGTTTTCAACCCCAGATGGTGAGAAGCACACCTTTTAGGCCGCGAGTAATGCCCGAAAGATATCCGTCATGGCGCCTGTCAGTGCCCGTCAAATTTTAATTGGTGAGTCTCTTGGTTTTCTTGCCAGTATTGTAGATATGCAAATTCCCATGGATTCAAGGCCATAGGATATTTTGACTGTCCAAGACTTCCCTGAATTATTTCTAGATTATTTATCTGGTTTACCTCCGGAAAGAGAAATAGAGTTTACTATATATGTGTATCAAGGAGCTGAGCCGGTGTCGAAGAATCCTTATAGATTGGCACCAACATGGCTTAAAGAGTTAAAAAAGCACTTAGAAGAATTGATGGAGAAAGTGTAATACCAAGAATTTCCATTTAAAATAGTTTCGGATTTTGTAATTTGTCGGTGAAGTTTTGGTCTAAATTAATAATGAAAAATTTCGGCCCCTAAGTGAAGGGTTATGTTAAGGCTAATGGCGAAAAGAGAAGTTACAGAATCTAATCGGAATCGGACGAAATCACAGAATTGTGAGACGGTTTAAGGTGGAGGGCAGTTTGGTAATTAGGAAAGATATAATAAAATAATAATATATATTAAAAAAAAAACTGAGAAGAACACCATCCCCAACAAACCCCCTCCCCCTCCTCTCTTCTCTCCCACGAAGCCCGACGACCTCTCCTTGTGTCGCTTGATCTATTCTCTTTCCGTTCTTTTGAATCGCGTTAAGTTTTCGTTAGTTTTGCGTAGTTAGTTGGTATGTTAGCGTTGTTAGTAGCAAAACTAGGTTTGGCAAGGATATAGGGCGAATTAGTGAAAACCTAGGAGGGTAATGCGAGAAATTGAGCATAGAGTTGCATTTCATCCACGTAATGGTGCTTATGATAGAAATAGGAGTAGACTACGAGAATTGGTGAGGAAGATTGGGTGGTTTATTGGCTGTGTATGTGAATTTTTGGAACGTTGTCCGTTCAACCGTGTTCGGTTAAGTTGTGGACATCCAAATGGGAAATGTATGAAACCATAGGGTACTAGACGTCCTTAGGAACCAAGAATTTCCATAGGGTACCAAGAATTTCCATTTAAAATAGTTTCGGATTTTGTAATTTGTCGGTGAAGTTTTGGTCTAAATTAATAATGAAAAATTTCGGCCCTTAAGTGAAGGATTATGTTAAGGCTAATGGCGAAAAGAGAAGTTACAGAATCTAATCGGAATCGGACGAAATCACAGAATTGTGAGACGGTTTAAGGTGGAGGGCAGTTTGGTAATTAGGAAAGATATAATAAAATAATAATATATATTAAAAAAAAAACTGAGAAGAACACCATCCCCAACAAACCCCCTTCCCCCTCCCCCTCCTCTCTTCTCTCCCACGAAGCCCGACGACCTCTCCTTGTGTCGCTTGATCTATTCTCTTTCCGTTCTTTTGAATCGCGTTAAGTTTTCGTTAGTTTTGCGTAGTTAGTTGGTATGTTAGCGTTGTTAGTAGCAAAACTAGGTTTGGCAAGGATATAGGGCGAATTAGTGAAAACCTAGGAGGGTAATGCGAGAAATTGAGCATAGAGTTGCATTTCATCCACGTAATGGTGCTTATGATAGAAATAGGAGTAGACTACGAGAATTGGTGAGGAAGATTGGGTGGTTTATTGGCTGTGCATGTGAATTTTTGGAACGTTGTCCGTTCAACCGTGTTCGGTTAAGTTGTGGACATCCAAATGGGAAATGTATGAAACCATAGGGTACTAGACGTCCTTAGGAACCCGTGGTACTTTGTATCGTTCAATTCGGACAAGTATTGGAGAGGTTGTAAATTTCCGAAGTTGGACGGAAATTGTACAGGATTTAGAGTTAGTGGAGAGTTTCGGTTTTAGTATGAGTTAGGACTTTTAAGATAGAAAGTTATGAATTTGAAGAGTTGAAATTGACATATATATGAGTTTATAGTTATTCCAGTTAGAGCACCAAGTTACGAAGCATGAAAAGATTTCGAGAACGTCAGGTAAGTAATGGAACGCATGTGAATTGCCCTCGGGCCTACACCTTGGAATGGTAGGATTGCTTGTTTGCTTACTTGTTTGCTTTGTTGTTGAGTCTTGCATTTGTGATTGTCATGCATCATGGTTTTGAACTACGAAATACGAGTTTTGAGCATGTTTTGAAATATGTATGTGAAACGTAACCAGATAAGAAAAGACTTACCACGCATGGGTGAACGCCTCGTCGTTAACGTTCTAGTGAGAAAGCACTATGGGGTACCCATGGATGAAAGTACGTAATGTGACATGGTTTGTGAACGCCTCGTCGTTAACGTGCTACTGAGAGAGCACTTTAGGGTTCAACGATCAATGTTGGGAGCAGATTTGGGTTGGCGGTTCCATGTGTGTGTGATCACGATGTGTGCCTTCAATCTCGCTCCATGGCTCATGGTGTAGCTGTCCTGAGTGGAGCAGGATGTGTGCCTACTTGACTCACACGTTAACGTGAAAGATGAAAATAATGAAATGAAAAGAAAATAGAATTGAGTGTAGAATTTGCATGTGTTAGGGGTTGAGTTATACATTGGTTTTCGATTTCATATTCCATACTTGCTAACCATTACGCTTACGTTTTATGTTCCTTGGTGTAGATGACAACGATCTTTCGGGTGAGTTGCTAGGTGATGGGCAGGCTTAGATCGAAGTTGGCAAGAGACGTCGTGTGCAAGTGCAGGCAAAATGTTGGGGCGACACGACCATGTCGGGTAAAGGGTGTGATTTTTGTTAGTATTTTGAGTCGAAAAGCGTTATATAGATTTTGAGGATTTTAGGTGGTGTAATAAGAGTACTGTGGATAAATATGGTAGAATGTTGTGTTTTCAAATTTATTTAGAAAAGTTATGTTTTCAGAATATAAGTTTTTACTTCGTGGATTTGATCGAGTAATGTTTACCGCGTGTATTTAAATGAACTGGTGTAGAATTTTTACTGATACTGGTGTGAGGTGTCGACCGAAGTCGATAGGTGTCGACCGGTCAGTGTAAATGTAAGGTAAGTGTCGACCGTGGGGCTGACCTGTGACAGGCAGAGCTGAAGCAGGTGTCGACCCCTGGTTACAGGTGTTGACCGTGCATGTAAAAATGGTAGCAATGTCGACTGCGGGGAACAATTTACGCGGGCAGAGAGGGTTAATTTGTCGACCTGTGGAAACGGGTGTCAACCCCTCTATATGGTGAGCATAGAAATGTAAACCGATGTTGCCGATGTCAACCGATGAAAAGACCCGAGAGGAACAAAGTGTCGACCGATGAGAAATCCAAGACGACTCAAGTGTCAACCGGCGATTATAGGTGTCGACCGGGAGTCCCTGTTTCATGTTTAACAAAATACAGTTTTATCCAAAATAAATTTAATCGAATTTCCGCTACAGAGCTGTCAAAAATATTTTTCAAAACTGTCGTTTTAGGTCAAGGATTAAAAGTTTCATAGGGTACGAAATTTTACGAAACGAGTGTAAGGTGTTGGTATCAGAATAGTAGCAAACCGAAAATAGGTAGGTTTCTAGGGCGTTACAGGAGTTGGCATCAGAGCCATTATGGTCATGTCGTTCAAAGAATTACCCAACATTGCCGACCACCATGCAACGTGCTCCACCAACTGTAAGTAGTTGTTTATTATAGTTAGATTGTGACTAAGGATAGATTATGCTAACCTCGTACAGGAATTAACTTAAATAGACAGATGAACAAGACAACCTAGAGTTCCAAGAGAGACGGTTGGATAGGAGAGTAACGATAACTCAACCACGATTAGACGGCTGACCGAGTTGGTTGACAGGCAGTCTCGACAATTGGAAATGTTGTTGAATTAAGGACAGGGGAGCCATGGAGCAGGCTCTAGCGGAGAAAGGTTTAGGAGATTGAAGCCTCCGACGTTTGAGGGCCAAATGACAGACCCGACGGTTGCAGAAAGATACATCCGCACCATCGAGAACATGTTCAAGTATGCTGATGTAGAGAAAGGAAATATGGTTACGTGTGCGACATTTCACCTTTCAAATGACGCACAAAGTTGGTGGGAGACAGTAGAGGCCACCACAACTGCCAGGGACTTGACTCGGAAAAGATTTAAAAAAATGTTTATGATAAATACTACAACCGGACGGTCCAAGCTGCAAAAAGATTGGAGTTCCTAAAGTTAAAGTAGACTGGGTCAGTAGCCGAATATGTCAGACAGTTTGAATCATTGTCCAGATTTGCAAGCCAATTGGTGAGCAACGAAGAAGAAAAGGTGCTGCAGTTTGTGCAAGGATTGAAGCCAGAAATATATAGGGGTGTAACAATTTCTGGGACTGAGGGAGTAATGTACGCACAAGTTGTGACTAAAGCACTGGCGGTGGAGGGAGAGGAAACCAAGTGCGTGAGGCAAGCAGAGGCCACCAAGAGGTTCTTTAAGGAGATCACACCACGGACAAGCAGGGGAGGATCTTCTTCGGGAACCAAGAGGCCAGGTGGTGCGGTGTATGATTCAAGGGGAGGCAAGAAGCCTCAAATACGGAGTGAGTACCCGTAGTGTCCCAAGTGCTTGAAGAGCCACCCGGGAGAGTGCAGACAATTTGTAGGCAAATGTTATAATTGCAATAAAGCTGGTCACATTTCCCGGAATTGCACAAAAAAGAGGGTCAACCGGTGTTTTACCTGTAATGAGACCGGCCACATATCCAGAGATTGCCCCATGGCAAAGAAGGGTCCAGCCAAGGTGACGCCCAAGATCTTCGCAATGATAGAGCCCGAGAGCGAGGATCGGCCAACAGTTATCTCAGGTATGGTACTAGTTGATACGGTGCCCGCATTTACATTGATAGATTCAGGAGCCTCGCACTCCTTTGTTGCTACGGCTTTTGTGGTAAAGGTGAACTTGTGGGCTAAACCCGCCGAGTACACATATGAAGTAAGGTTACCATCCGGTGAGCATATGCAATCTGATCAAGTAGTATGCGACAGTGTCATATCAATGAGACCAAGAGTATGCCTGCCGATTTGATTGTAGTGGGGATAACGGGTTATGATGTGATATTGGGCATGGATTGGCTATTTCGACACTATGCGACGATCGACTGCAGGGCTGGGACTGTTAATTTCCAACCCCCAGATGGTGCGAAGCATTCGTTGCAAGCTGTGAAGAATATGGGGAGACTATCCGTAATGGCACCCATTGAGGCTCGGAGGTTACTAATGGGTGAGCATATTTGTTTTCTTGCAACGATTTTAGACACTCAATTTCACATGTAGACAAAACCACAGGATATTGAGGTAGTTCGTGAATTTCCTGATGTATTTTTGGACGACTAGCCCGGGTTACTCGTAGACCGGGAAGTTGAATTTGTAATCGACACATATTCCGGTGCAGAGCCAATATCGAAGAACCCATATAGGTTGGCTCCTCCGGAATTAAAAGAATTGAAGAAGCAGCTAGAAGAGCTATTGGAAAAAAAATTCATACGCCCGAGTTTTTCACCATGGAGTGCGCCAGTCCTATTTGTAAAGAAGAAAGACGGACCGCTTCAAATGTGTATTGATTACTGGGAGCTGAATAAGCTGACCATAAAGAATAAGTATCCACTGCCAAGGATAGATGACTTGTTTGATCAACTGCAAGGAGCTCGGATTTTCTCGAAGATAGATTTGAGATCAGGGTATTACCAACTAAAGATCAGATCACAGGATATCCCAAAGACAGCTTTCTAAACTAGATATGAGCATTATGAGTTTCTAGTAATGTCATTCGGACTGACAAATGCCCCAGCCGTTTTCATGGACCTGATAAATTGGGTATTCCAGGAGTATTTAGATAAGTTCGTCATAGTGTTTATTGACGACATCTTGGTTTACTCCCGTAGTGAGAAAGAGCATAAGGAGCATTTGAAGATGGTTCTGGAAACCTTGAAGCAGCATCAATTATTTGCAAAGTTCTCCAAGTGCGAGTTCTGGTTGAATAAGGTCCATTTCCTTGGACATGTGATTTCTGATGGCGGAATATCGGTGGATCCGGCCAAGATACAGTCTATAAAAGAATGGCCACAGCCAAGGAGCGTTAGAGAGATTCGAAGCTTTCTGGGATTAGCGGGTTACTATAGGAAGTTTATTGAGGGATTTTCAAAGATTGCAGCACCCCTAACTCGTCTGACGCAAAAGGAAGTTAAGTATATATGGACGGAGGACTGTGAGCATAGTTTCCAGATGCTGAAA
Source organism: Begonia peltatifolia (assembly GCA_022433055.1). NCBI lineage: Eukaryota > Viridiplantae > Streptophyta > Magnoliopsida > Cucurbitales > Begoniaceae > Begonia > Begonia peltatifolia. The sequence goes on along the minus strand of CM039525.1, from coordinate 10,974,803 downwards.
CAGAAATTGACTACTGCTCCAGTATTGACACTTCCAGTGATGGACGAGAAGTTTAATATTTACTGTGATGCTTCCAAAATTTGATTAGGTTGTGTCTTGATGCAAAACGGACGGCTGATCGCTTATGCTTCAAGGCAATTAAAGCCCTATGAGAGAAATTATCCAACCCATGATTTGGAGTTAGCGGCGATCGTTTTCACGCTAAAGATCTGGAGGCACTATCTTTATAGACAGCAGTGTGAGGTATACTCGAATCACAAAAGTCTGAAGTATATCTTCACTCAGAATGAACTGAACATGAGGCAAAGGCAGTGGTTGGAGTTTGTGAAGAACTATGACCTGGAGATCAAATACTACCCCGGCAAAGCCAATGTAGTGGCCGATGCATTGAGTCGAATTTTGACCTCAACTTCGGCGATGCATGCCGAAATGTCTAAAGAGTTGAGTACAGAATTTCAGAGATTTAATTTAGAGATAGTCCCAAAAGTGGCAGAGCAATTATCAGCCTTATCTCTGAAGTCGTCGATTCTTGAGAGAATTAGAGAAGCTCAATGGGATGACTCAAGATGCAACGAATTCAGGACGAGCATGACATTTAATGACAGAACCAAATTTAGCTGTTCAAGTGATGGTATCCTGAAGTTTCAAAATAGGTGGTACGTTCCGAACAACGGTCAACTTCAGAAAGACATTTTGTCCGAAGCACACTTCTCAAGGTTTTCTGTTCATCCCGGAAGCACCAAGATGTATAGAAACCTTAAGCAACATTATTGGTGGTCTGGTATGAAAAAGTCTGTAGCAAAGTATGTGGAGACATGCTTAATCTGCCAGCAAATTAAGGCTGAACATCAGAGACCGGCTGAAAAGTTGCAACCATTGCCGATTCCAGAATGGAAGTGGGATCAAATATCCATGGATTTTGTGGTTGGATTGCCCTAGATGGCAAAAGGATCCGATGCGGTGTGGGTGATTATGGATCGTCTGACCAAATCCGCTCATTTCCTACCAGTAAAGATGATATTCAATATGGACCAATTTGCTAACTTGTATATTCAGGAGATGGTAAGGTTGCACGGGGTTCCGATTTCAATTGTGTCGGACAGGAACTCACGATTCACATCGAAATTTTGAAACAGTCTGCACAAGGCAATGGGGACCCGACTGAGTTTCAGTACCGCCTTTCATCCTCAAACCGACGGACAATCTAAACGGACTATTCAGATTTTAGAGGATATGCTTCGAGCCTGCGTGCTAGAATTCCAGGGTTCGTGGAGCAAGTATTTGCCCTTGGTGGAATTCTCGTACAACAATAGCTATCAGGCTACGATAGGTATGACCCCTTATGAAGCCCTATACGGAAGAAAGTGCAGATCGCCCCTCTATTGGCATGAAGTCAGTGAAGTTGGTTTGATTGGTCCAGAGATTGTGCAACAAACTACTGAGAAGATAAAAGTTATTCTGCAGCAGATGTTAACAGCCCAAAGTAGGCAAAAGAGTCATGCCAATGGAAGGAGACGAGAATTGGAATTTGAAGTTGGAGATGAAGTTTTTCTGAAAATTTCACCATTTAAAGGCGTAAGGAGATTCGGGAAGAAGGGTAAGTTGAGCCCAAGATACATTGGACCGTTCCCCATCACGAAAAGAATTGGAAGAGCTGCGTACCAACTAGAAATGTCAGCTTCCATGGAAGGGGTTCATAGTGTCTTCCACGTGTCGATGCTAAGAAAGTGTCTCGAAGATCTATCACACGTTGTGGTTCAGCAGTAGGTTGATGTACAGCCAACCTTAGCATATGAGGAAAAGCAAGTAGAAATTTAAGATTATGCAGTGAATACACTACACAACAAAGATATTCCGCTGATAAAGGTATTGTAGCGTAACCACGATGTGGAGAAGGCGACGTGGGAAAGACAACAGGACATGATGCAACGTTATCCTAAACTGTTTAGGTAGCAAATTTTGGGGACAAAATTTTTATAAGGAGAGAGGGATGTAATACCCAGAATGTCCGTTTAAACTAGTTTCGGATTTTGTAATTTGTAATCGGTGGAGTTTTGGTCCAAATTAATAACGAAAAATTTTGGCCGCTAAGTGAAGGGTTATTTTAAGGCTAATAGCAGAAAGAGAAGTTACAGAATCTATCCGGAATCGGACGAAATCACAGAATTGTGAAACGGTTTCAGGTGGAGGGCAGTTTGGTAATTAGGAAAGATATAATAAAATAATAATATATATATAAAAAAAAAACTAAAAAGAGCACCATCGGTGTTCTTCTCCCCAACAAACACCCCTCCCCCTCCTCTCTTCTCTCCCGCGAAGCCCGACGACCTCTCCTTGTGCCGCTTGATCGATTCTCCTTCCATTCTTCTGAATCGCGGTAAGTTTTCGTTAGTTTTGCGTAGTTAGTTGGTGTGTTAGCGTTGTTAGTAGCAAAACCGGGTTTCGTAAGGAATATAGGGCGAATTAGTGAAAACCTAGGAGGGTAATGCGAGAAATTGAGCGTAGAGTTGAATTTCATCCATGTATTGATGCTTATGATAGAAATAGGAGTAAACTACGAGAATTGGTGAGGAAGATTGGGTGGTTTGTTGGCTGTGTATGTGAATTTTTGGAACGGTGTTTGTTCGGCTGCGTTTGGTTAAGTTGTGGACATCCAAATGGGAAATGGATGAGACCATAGGGTACTAGATGTCCTTAGGAACCTGTGGTACTTTGTATCGTTCAATTCGGACGAGTATTGGAGAGGTTGTGAATTTTCGAAGTTGTACGAAAATTGCACGGGATTTAGAGTTAGTGGAGAGTTTCGGTTTTAGTATGAGTTAGGACTTTTAAGATAAAACGTTATGAATTTGACGAGTTGGAATTGACGGATATATGATTTTATAGGTATTCCAGTTAGAGCACCAACTTACGAAGCACGAAAAGATTTTGAGAACGCTAGGTAAGTGATGGAACGTATGTGAATTGCCCTCAGGCCTACACCTTGGAATGGTAGGATTGCTTGTTTGCTTACTTGTTTGCTTTGTTGTTGAGTCGTACATTTGTGATTGTCATGCATCATGGTTTTGAACTACAAAATACGAGTTTTGAGCATGTTTTGAAATGTGTATGTAAAACGTAAGCAGATAAGAAAAGACTTGCCACGCATGGGTGAACGCCTCGTCATTAACGTGCTAGTGAGAAAGCACTAGGGGCTTCCCATGGATGAAAGTACGTAATGTGACATGGTTTGCCAATGGCTCGTCGTTAACGTGCTATTGAGATGGCACTAGCGGGTTCAACGATCGATGTTGGGAGCAAATTTGGGTTGGTCGTTCCGTGTGTGTGATCACGGTGTGTGCCTTCAATCTCGCTCCGTGGGTCATGGTGTGGCTGTGCTGAGTGGAGCAAGATGTGCGCCTACTTGACTCACACATGAACGTGAAAGATGAAAATAACAAAACAAAAAGAAAACGGAATTGAGTGTAGAAACTGCATGTGTTAGGGGTTGAGTTATGCGTTGGTTTTCGAGTTCATATTCCATACTTGCTAAGCATTACGCTTACGTTTGGTGTTCCTTGGTGTAGGTGACGACGAGCTTTCGAGTGAGTTACTAGGTGATGGACAGGCTTAGATCAAAGTTGGCGGGAGACGTCGTGTGCCGGTGCAGGCAAAATGTTGGGGCGACACGACCATAGCGGGTAAAGGGTGTGATTTTTGTGAGTATTTTGAGTCGAACAGCATTATATAGATTTTGAAGATTTTAGGTGGTGTAGTAAGAGTATTGTGGATAAATATGGTAGAATGTTGTGTTTTCAAATTTATTTGGAGAAGTTACGTTTTCAGAATATAAGTTTTTACTTCGTGGATTTGATCGAGTAATGTTTGCAGTGCGTATTTAATTGAATTGGTGTAGAATTTTTACTGATACTAGTGTAAAGTGTCGACCGAAGTCGATAGGTGTCGACCGGCCAGTGTAAATGTAAGGTGAGTGTCGACCACGAGGCTCAATCTGTCACAGGTAGAGCCGAAGCAGGTGTCGACCCCTGGTTACAGGTGTCGACCGGTCCATGTAAAAATGGTAGCGGTGTCGACCACGGGGAACGACCTCCGCGGACAGAGAGGGTTAAGGTGTCGACCTGTAGAAACGGGTGTCGACCCCTCTCTATGGTGAGCATAGAAGTGTCGACCGGTGTTACCGGTGTCGACTGATGAAAAGACCCGAGAAGAACAAAGTGTCGACCGGTGTTTTCGGTGTCGACCGATGAGAAATCCAAGATGACTCAAGTGTCGACCGGTGATTATAGGTGACGACCGGGAGTCCCTGTTTCATGTTTAACAAAATAAAATTTTATCCAAAGTAAATTTAATCGAATTTCCGCTGCAGAGCTGTCAAAAATATTTTCCAAGACTGTCATTTTAGTTCAAAGAAGAAAAGTTTCATAGGTTACGAAATTTTACCATACGAGTGTAAGGTGTTGGTATCATAATAGTAGCAAACCGGAAATAGGTAGGTTTCCGGGGCGTTACAGGAGTGTATATCAAAGCAGTAGCGTACCGAAAACGGGTAGGTTTTCGGGGCGTTACAGAAAGGATTTATTCCCCCTAGTTTTTCACTGTGGGGTGCGCCGATTCTTTTCGTCAAGAAGAAAGATGGATTGTTGTGGATGTGCATCGACTACAGGGAGTTGAATAAGCTGACGATTAAGAACAATTATCCTCTACGAAGAATAGACGATATATTTGATCAACTCCAGGGTGCACGAGTATTTTCAAAAATTGACCTGAAATCGGGTTATTATCAGCTGAAGGTTAGACCAGAAGATATTCTGAAGACGACTTTTCGGACGTGATATGGGTATTATGAATTCATGGTGATATCTGGACTGACGAATGCTCCAGCTACCTTCATGAACCTGAATTCCATGATTATTTCGATAAATTTGTTATAGTGTTTATCGATGATATATTGGTGTACTCTCGTAGTGAGTAGGATCATAAAGAGCACTTGAGATTGGTATTGGAGACTTTGAAGCGACACCAACTTTATGCGAAGTTCTCTAAGTGCAAGTTTTTGTTGGATAGAATCTATTTTCTGGGACATGTTATCTTGAGCGATGGCATATCTATTGATCCAGTGAAAATTCAGGCAGTTAAGGAGTGGCCATAGCGAAGAATGTCACTAAAATTCAGAGTTTCCTCGAGTTAGCGGGTTATTACCGAAGATTCATTGAAGGATTTTCAAAGATTGCAACGCCTCTTACCCGTCTAACGAGGAAAGATGTGAAGTATTTGTGGTCAGAAGATTGCGAACACAGTTTCCAGACGTTGAAGCAGAAATTAACTACTGCTCCGATTTTGACGCTTCCTGCTGAGGACGGAAGATTTAGTATTTATTGCGTGCTTCCAAGGTAGCTCTTGAATGTGTGCTGATGCAGGAAGGGAAGGTGGTGGCCTATGCCTCTAGGCAATTGAAGACCTACGAGCAAAACCACCCAACACACAACCTGGAGTTAGCAGCGATAGTTTTCACGCTGAAAATTTGGAGGCATTATCTGTATGGACAGCCGTGCGAGATATATTCAGATCACAAAAGTCTTAAGTATATTTTCACTCAGAAAGAGTTGAATATGAGGAAGCGCCGGTGGTTAGAGTTCGTCAAGGACTACGACTTTGAAATTAAATACTACCCCGGCAAGGCGAACGTAGTGGCCGATGCATTGACTCAAGGGCGAGAAGTTTGTATCGTTAGGTAAGAGATTATTTTAGGACCAATGGACGGGAGAGATTTAGAAGACTCCGGCTAGAACCAGACAGAATGGCCGTTTGATCGAAAGAGTTATGGTTGAGGGCAAAATAGTAATTAAAATTAATTATATTAAATAATAATTAATAAATAAAACAGAGGGAGGAACGAAATCCCCCCCCCCCACTTCTTCTTCTTCTTCTTCTTCTTCTTCTTCTTCTTCTTCTTCTCCCGCTCGAGGAGCCTCGGCGACGATCGGTAGCCGTTCCTCCTTCAATTTTCAAATCTTCGGTAAGTTTCAACTAGTTTTAGTAGATAGTTAATGTTCTAGCTGATATGGGTGTTTAGATCGAGGCTAGTAAGGATATTGGATAATTTTGGTGAAAACCTAGGGGGAAGTTGTGGGAAATTGAAGTTAGAGTTGATTTCTACCAGCATGTTGGTGTTGAAGCTAGAAATAAGAATAGATTACAGGGTTTTATAGGAAAGATCGAGCGTTTGGGTAGCCGAATACACGAATTGTTGAACGGTTTACGTTTGGCCACATTCGGCCAAGCTATAGGTGTGGGATTAAGAGTTTGTTTAGACCATTATAAATTAGACGTTCTTATAAGCCCGTATCATTTAGAATCGTCCAAATCAGACGAGTATTGGAGAAGTTAAGAAATTCTGAATTTGGTCGGAAATTGGGTTGGTAAGCCATCTTAGTTTAGCTTTAGTGGAGTGAGTTAGTAGCCATAGCTTTAATACATAAAATAAGTGGTGAGATGAATTTTAATGTGATTTGGTCATGTGATAAGTTGAGCCGAATAAGTGATAGAAACGAGCACGACAGGGGCTAGGACGCCAGGTAAGTAACGTAGTAGGAGTTTTGCCTTCGGGCCTACATAACAGTTCAGTAGGATGCATTGCACGTTTATTTTATGCTTTCATGGTTGTGCATTCATTGTTTTAAAGTAGGACACGAGACGAAAATGAATTTGCATGTTTTTAGGAAGTAAAACAATAGAATATGATGAGATGAATAAAATGAGAAGTTACGTAAGAAGATAATGAAGGTGGGGTTGAGTTACCTTGTCCAGTAAGGTGGACCGTAAAGGGGTATTACTCCTCCCCCGCTTTATGTGGTGACTTTGTCCAGTGAGGTAGATCGGTCCAGTGAGGTGGACCGTGATGTGCGTCACTTTACTAGACAGGAGTTGGCCTTGACCAGTGAGGTGGGCTATAGGGTCACCTCGGTCTAGCACGTAAAGAGGAACTCAGTAGTAAGAAGATAAAGAAAATGTAAGAAAGAGATGAAAACAAAAGTAGAGATGAAACTGTAGAAACTGCATGTATAGGAAATGTTTGTTTTTAGTATGTATGTATGCGTTATTTACTTAGCATTAGGCTAATAGTTGAGTTCTGTGATGTAGGTGACGACGCAGCAGCTAGTGAGTATCCTGAGCATGCCTAGGACTAGGAGGCAGTTCGAGGAGGACGTTTGTGGATGATCCGGCCGGCTGTTAGTGCATTTTGGACAAGGTGTTCATAGGTATGGGTTTAAGGAGCAGGTAGAGGTGGTTTTAAGTCGTTTTGTAAGTAGATGGATTGCAAACGTGAGTAGTCGTTTCTTTTATGTAAATAATGATTTTGAGTTAATGGAAAAGTATGCGTCGAGTTATTTTTAGTATTGAGTTGAAATAGATTGGTTTTTGTGAAGTTTTTTAAGGTTTTTAAACTGAGTTCTGGGGAGGAAGTGTCGACCGAAGTCGATAGGTGTCAACCGGTCAATGTAATTTGGAGGGTGAGTGTCGACCGCGGGGTTCGACCAGGGCAGACAGAGAGAAATGAGGTGTCGACCGGCAACCCTAGGTGTCGACCGATTAGTGTAAAATCTGCGAGAGTGTCGACCACGAGGGTCGACCTGCGCTGGCAGAACCAAATTAAGTGTCGACCTATAGTTAAAGGTGTCGACCGGTTAGTGTAAATATGGCAGGTGTCGGCCGCAAGGCTCGACCGCTGGAAAACAGAGAGGACGAAGGTGTCGACCTGTGAAAGCAGGTGTCGACCGCTCTCTGGGATGAGTGTAAAGTATCGACCGGTGTTTGCCAGTGTCGACCGATGAAAAACCCGAGACAACCTAAGTGTCGACCGTTGTTTACAGGTATCGACCGATGTCTTTGTTTTATGTTTTGTAAAATGAAGTTTTGTTTATACTGATTTTAATCGAATTTCCCGCTGCGAAGCTGCTTAAAATATTTTCAAAAACGTTGTTTTAAGTCGAGGAGCAAAGGTTTTAAATTTAATACGAGTTTTGTCGGGACAAGGAACGAGTATATAGTTGACGACCCGAGTTCGGAGATGACTCGGGGGCGTTAAAGATGCGGTATCAAAGCAGTAAACGTACCAGAAACGGGTAGGTTTTCAGGGCGTTACAGTGTCGACCTGTGAAAGCAGGAGTTAACCGCTCTCTGGGATGAGCGTAAAGTGTCAACCGGTGTTTGCTAGTGTCGATCGATGAAAAATTCGAGACAACTCAAGTGTCGACTGCTATTTATAGGTGTCGACCGGTGTCTCTGTTATATATTTTGTAAAATGAAGTTTTGTTTACACTGATTTTAATCGAGTTTCCCGCTACGAAGCCGTTTAAAATATTTTCAAAAACGTCGTTTTAAATCGAGGAACAAAAGTTTTAAATTTTATACGAGTTTTGTCGGGATAAGGAACGAGTGTGTGGTTGGCGACCGGGGTCCGGGGATGAGTCGGGAGCATAAAAAGAGGTTGTATCGGAGCAGTGAACGTACCGGAAACAGGTAAGTTTTCGAGGCGGTACAAATCGTGAATCTCAAACCTTAGAAATTGAAACCTTAATCGATCCATGTTTCCTCTTATGATCATTCAGGGATCGTTGCCTAATTAATTTTATCATGAAATAAGTTTACCTTGATAGAGCTTTTGAGAGACTAGGATGTGCCTCGTTGCTCTGGATTGAAATAATACATTTTTAGGGTTAGGTTTTAGTATAAATATGTGATTTTGTACGTCATCGACACTTCATTAGATCTGGTCGACCTCTAGTTAATATGAAATGTGCGAACTTCGTCTTCATCTTTTGGCCGTTCTTAGTCTGGTCGCTGCACGGTCGACCACTCCTTCAAATCATCGATACTTCAACCCTACTATTTTTGTTCACTAAAATTTGCAAGTAAAGTGTCAACCAGTGTCCATAAAAGTGTCGACACCTTTACCATTTTTCTGAACTTTTATTTTTAATTCACAACACTTTTGAGACTTAAAATTTTGTTACATCCAATGATTCTTCAAAACGTTTTATTAAGTAGCAAAATACGTTTTATATTTAGCATTACGTTTAACAAAATTCTGGGTGTTACACTCAAATAGTAAGAGACTGTTTTGGGTTGCTCGAGGTCTATATACTTTTTTGATAATTTTTACATAATTTAGTATTCGGTAACTACACATTTAATTGGTGTTCTGAAAAGATACAATGGTTTTGAGAAGATAGAACACGTAACTTCTCAAATTTGTTTTTAATAATCTCATACAAAGTTATAAAAATAATATATTTTTTATTTTTTATCTTTTAAATTTTTTAATAATTACATAGATTTAAATTTTTATAACAATCAAATCTCTCTTTAAATCTTGAAGGGTGGGATCCATCTAATTCAGTTTCACTCCACCCATAATTGCAACAGAACAGAACGAAAATCAAATTGGAATTCAATTTTGCTCGGTGTTTAACTTCGGTTTTGGATTTTAGGATTTTAATTTGGGCTGATTGGGCCTTGGTCTTTGTTTGGTGTTATTCGTTTTGAGGTCATTTTGGTCCAGTTTTAGTTGTCTGTTTATTTAGTTTTTGTTATTTTTTGACAACTATACAAATATAATATAGGTTTCGTACTTACAGGTTTTTGAAAAATGAAATCGAGAATCGAATCGAATCAAGAAACTTAGTTTTACTTAATTCAATTGGTTTTTTTATAGGTCTAAAATGAACCAAACTAGACACAAATCCTCCGTTTAACCTTTTCTAATCTGGGCCATATTATTCTTTATTTGTCTCTAACATTCTCTTTACATTTTTTTGTTACGATAATACATATTTATTTCTTTATTTTTATTTAATGTTAAATTTAATAGTATGTTCATGTACCTTTATGTGATTGATGATTTTACTATCAATCAAGTATATAATTTAACAAAGGCTCAATTATATAAGATCACATTAAAATGTAAATTATTGTTTTGACAACACAGCTAATAATAATTACTTAAAAAATTGTATATTTAATAAACCGATCGTAACTCTTCTTAACCGATTGAGTGTAGTGTTTTGAAGGCAAAACTAAATCGAACTGGTTTATTTCTTCCATGTAAAAGGGTAAACCGGAATCTTAAACTTATTTCAAATTCAATTTAAAGAAGAATAATTTATGTCATAAATTATAAGATCATTAACAAAATAAATATTGAACTATTTTTATAAACAAAACAAACTTTAAAATATCAATTATTTAACAAAAAAAATCTTAACAGTCTCTCATTCTCGAGAACGGACTCGCAGTTTCAAGAACTAGAGCCCATTGCCGAAGAGAATTTCTAGAACGAACTCGTAATTTTAATAAATTATTTTGTAAAAAAAAATAACAATAAATTACGATAAATTGTGAAAGAATTAAAAAATTAAAATTTATTTCCATAATACAGTGAAGGTATTGTTCGCAATTAAAAAAAAAATCTAATATCATTTAATTTATTTTTTAAAATAAATACTAATCTTTTAAAAAATTTCCACGAAAATGAAATCAGTTCTCCAAAATGAGAGGCGACAAATTGATAATTTAATATTTATTTTATTAAAATAAATAGTTCAAACTTTATTTTTACCATCGTAGTTCGGAATTTTCCAAGTTAGTCTAAAAAGAATGAAACACGGACATTGCTAATGATTTGACACCATAAATTTTAGACTGAAAAATAATAAAAGTAATAATTTTATTCAAAATTCAGATAAAATCATGATTTGAGACTACAAAATATTAATTGAGCTACATATGACTTTAACCCTAGATGTAACCTCCAATACCATAATTACGAACACATCCTGATAAGGTAACTGTTCCAACAATAAGCATTGATTAATGTTAAATACTATAATCTTCCAAGATAGTATCGGCTTTCATTCCCTCAAAAAACAATCAAAAATCAAAAATAAATCGACAATAAAACAGGTAAAACATATACATGCCTACACAAATTAAGGATTATATGATTAGGGAAAAAGTGATGGCTGTTTCTTCATCCTATTTTGGGTATGAATCGCCAAAGATCAACGGCAATGTCCACCTCCTTTTTCTTGTGGAATTTATAGAGTTGAGGTACATCATATCGAAGCTGTATCAGGCAAATTCAGTCAAACAATTCGCCACTACGTTTCAAATGATCATATAATAAATGAAATTGTTCATATTAAGCTAGAATGTAAATGAAACATTTAACAATAAATATATAAATAAGTTGGATCATGAGAATTTGAATACAAGTACTTGGACCAAAACTTGACTTCCCTACCTCGCACAAGACCTCAGCACTTTGGGCATTGAAATTCTGCAACGCCACCTTTTTTATATGCTAAAACGAGAGAAATTGGCAAAGGTGAAACATAAATCCAACAAATGAGCAAGGAATCCACACTTCATACAACATTGCTAATTTAGTGTACATTACAACAATAAGATTATACCACCATAACATAAAATTGACTTACATTTCTAGTTGAGGTTTTATGCAAAGAATAAACTGCTTGAGTAGCAATCTGGAACAGAAAAAAATCAAACCATCATCATCGTTTATAAGAAACAAGATTCTGCATAACTATTAAAAGCATCTTGTTGGTCAATCATCCGCCACCTTCAAAGCCATGCAGAGGAAATCCATATCTGCACCTTTACTCCGTGTTCCGAATGGTGGATTCATAATGACTGTATCAACAGTTCGACCTGATAAACATATCATTTTAATAACTAATATGTCTCGAAATAAAAAATGGAGTACTTTTAAAACAGCAGCCAAACAAGGAAAATTTGCACTACCTTTGTTTTGATAACAACAAAAAATTGGTAAGAGTACATAATATTTTTTTTTTAAATGCAGATGCACGTGTTAAATTAAAATAATTAAAATGATCTCCATAATTGTTAGGGTATATATGGTCTATTTTTCACTTAAAACAATTGAATGAGCTCCATGCATAATAGAACAATTTTTCATGGTGTATTACAAATTTAGACAATTATTGGAGTGTTGAACCAAAAAATTGTGAGGATCTTGATTGATGCAGAGAGTTAGTTCAAGACAAATTTCGAACTTGTGCTATTTCCCTTTATTCCTATTAAGAGAGATGGTTTAAAGAATCTCCATTGCAACATATAAGCATGCAAATTGGGGCTTCTAAGGTAGTGGACTAACTTCATCAATACTTAACATGTGAATGGGTATGACTTCGAGATTAATTCTTTCTGTGATAGTACAAGGAAACATCCAATCAAACCAGTAGAATATATGTATTAAACATCACTTAAAACTTCAAATTTCAACATAAGAAACTTGTTACGTTATTGAAATTTCTACCGCAACTATATATTATCTATTATAACGAAAAAAAAGGAGTAACTGACTACAGAGCTAAGTTGATTTATGCAAAGGAAAGAAGCTTATCTTAATTCATTTTTCAATGGCCAATGAACAACAGCACAAAGCCAACTATTAAGCAATATAATAATTCAAGTAACACGATATCTTCAGAAAACAAATAAAATACAAATAGAAGTTCTAGTTGAAAAGAACAGACAAATACAAAAGTGGTGAATGCGTTCTTACCTTGCAATCCTAAGTTTTTTATATCACACTGAAGAAAATCTATGTACACCTGCTTTCAAGATTAAAGAAACACAAAACGTTACAGAGCCACCATTGAGAGAGAGAGAGAGAGAGAGAGAGGACCTCAAGTTCCTCTGCATTTGATGATGCTAGCTCAAGTGCCTCAGAATCAATGTCAATTCCTATTACGTGTCTGTTCAAATCAAGTAAATGTGAGGTTAACTGGAATTTTCAAATACGAAAGCACTTATAATGAATTCATAAGAAACGGTACTATTTAAATAAACATAATTCCGTTATATGAAAAGAAATATGAAGCAAATAACATGGCAGCATAGGCAGGATTAAGTTCATAATAGCCCAATCTAGGCAGAAATAGGATGAACGTTGCCAAATGAAGAAATCATTTACTTATCCCAAGAGCATATGATTAATTGATATGAATAACCGCTATACTCAGCACTAGATCGTCAAATGAGATACTCACTGTGCACCCAAAAGTGCAGCTGCAGCCCCTAATGTACCACACCCACAACCAAAATCAGCAACTATCTTGTCGCTCACATCCCCAAATGAATTCTCAGCCTGAAAACCTTCAAATTAGTTATAAGGCATAAAAGCTCTAAGTTATGCATAAAAGTTCTAAGTTATACATAAAAGGTCCCATTGTTTCCTAAAAAATAAACAATCACCAGAAACACCATTGACTCCCCTCTATGTCCTAAACAGCCAGCCATGTAGTACGAAATTTAAGCTGATAGAATTTGACCTACTGGAGGGTTACAAATTTGAATTTTCCAACAGACTTCAAATTGTAACCATTTTCATTGAGGAGCTCTTAACAAAAAACGCAACATTAAAACATTAGCAAGTAGCAAACTGAGAGTGGAACCACTAAGCACAGAAGCCAATGAGAAGATCAACCTCATAAAATTTTACCACTACCATTCAAAGTCAAGGTGAATAATCTCCGGAGGTCAGAAGAATTAAAATTTTAAACATAGTTCTAAAAAATCTAGAAAAAAAAAGGTGCAGAATAGTACAGTGTAGAGCATGCGAGAAGCAATATGAGGTCCAGTGGGATATTGCTCCAACTCTACCTGCAACAAAGAAATTCTCAAAACTCAAAAAGCTTCTGATTCACAAAATGCTCATCCATATCCCCCAGTAACTAGAGAGAGGGAGAACCTTTGGATTGGAGAACTGTTGCAGATCGCCAAGTAGAGACTCTAGCTGTTTAAGCTTCATCTTTACATAAGAATCAATGCCCTAATTCTACGATTCTTTCTTTTCAGCAGCAGATTCCCGAATGTTCAGTTCTAAAGCATAAACAAGCCGACAGGTCGTTTTCTTCTAGTACGATATGTTGGTCGCAAGACTAGGAATTAAGAATAGTCGACATCCATCATTAAGTAAAGTATAAAAAAAACTATATAACATTGTTTTAAAATGTAATCCGCATTCTTAAATACTAGTTTGTAATATGCATGAAATGTTCCGCTATTATTTTTTATATCATTAATAATATATGATTCATTTAATAAAGAGTAAATATCAATTTAGATATCAAACCATAGAGATAATGACAATGAACACCTTATTGAAGTTTGTTTTTTGATTAATTTAACATCAAAATCAAAATCTAATTAGTTAGCAATCAACACTCTTTTTGTTTTTATTATGGGTGGGATCGAGACGAACTAGATGAATTGAACTAATCAGACTATTTAGGTTTGTTTCTATTTTTAAAAATCAAACTCAGTAAATTCGAGTTTGTTGTTTAGCTCTTTTTTTTTTTTTTTCAAAAACTAGTCGATTGAGCCGAATCAAAACTAAACAGTTTGTTTGATTCGAACCGAACTCAAATCTAAACATTGAGTTAAAATTCACGAGAGATGTTGATTGTTAGGACCTAGAGATGTTAAACAAGCCGAACAAGCCGAGCCGAGCCTGGAAAGCCTCGGCTCATCGAGTCTAACGAGCCTAACGATTTAAGCCTAACGAGTTTGTCGAGCCTATCGAGTCGAGCCTAATGAGCAGACCCTAAAAATTTTTTAACCCGAGCCACGAGCGGAGCCGGGCTTAACAAGCTGAACTTATATATTTCATTAGGTTCCATTAATACAAACTAAAAATTTTTTTTACATAACCAAAATATAGTAAAAAATATGGCGAAGTAATAAACTAAGACAAAATACTCTCAAATTCATATTGTCTTCCATGCATAAAATAAATTAAAAAGTAAGTGAAAAATAACATACTCATGAAGTACTAGGCTGATTGTTGTCTTCACCATCTCGTGGAAGGGCAAGAGGTTCATATGGCCTCAATAGATGCTCTGGGAAGATGGGTAATGCAGGACCCAAGTGGTTATAATGAGCATTTAATGCTCTTACGTATCGTGAAAAGAAAGTTGTCTGCTCTAGTGAATGGTTTTGCATATTCCTCATCCACTGTTCGATGTGGCTCTGTTCTCGTAATAACTGTATTTGCTGATTAGAAATATTTTTCAGCTTTTGTTTTACATCGTGTTCAAAGCTGATTTGTTGAACAGCGAGATTAGCAAACATTTGACTTTGTGTGATGATGAGATTTTCCAACATCTGTCCCACATCATTAGTTGAGTAACAGCAAGGTGGCACCGCAGACGATGAAGAGCCGCCTTGATCGGGTGGCATAGTTGATTGATTTTTGTATCGTTGTTTTCGGCGAGCCTTGGTGCGATCTCTTTTTGTCTGCGCTACGATACTTTGTGCACCTGTCATACTACCCTCTATGATGTGCTGGATACGAGGCAACGACATTACTTGAGGAGGAATCTCAGCATTAGCATCCTGCTCAATAAATCTCAATCCATTGTTTTTGGCTTCTCCGTACGACCACTTAGGTATTCTTGAAATATTTGAGGAGGTATAAAGTTTTTGCTGTATCCAAGCCTCATCTGTTGAGCTCATAGGCACATTCTCAGCCGCGCATAATTGCGTGATGAGGACTGGGTGGATATGGCTAGCAGTAGTTGAACCCTTACGATATGCGATGATATTATTGTAGATAATTCGTCCGACATTTATAGAGCGACCAATGAAAATGCAATATAGGAGTACTGCTCGCTCTTTGGTGAATTCTGAGACGTTGGCATCAAGTTTCCCCCGATGAATTTGCATTAAGTTTGAGCGTAACAGTTGAGACAACTTAATATCAAATGTATTGGTTGAGCTGGGTTGACGATTGAATAAACCCACTGTGAACCTCGATGACCCATCTCTTGTATTATCATCTCATAATTTGGCCCCTCTTCCATCATTGTCTGATAATCATCTTGATCTAAGTTGTACAAATCAAGCTTGGCATTAATGACTTTTGCTGAAAAGGGAATGATCTTGTTGCAAACTTTAACGGTGATATCTAAATTTGATGCCTTCAGATTTGCATAGAATTCTCGAACTACATTTACGTTGGCATCACCACCTAAAACAGCAAGACTCTACCATCCTCGATGTCTAAGCATAACTAAAATATCTCTGTTAGATTCATCGGGTTGAAATTGGATTTCGCATATAATAACTTTATTTTTTGTCATGAAATCCATAAAATATGCCCTTACCTCAGAGTTGATGAGAGTGATCGATTTGGCCAACTAGAGCTAACCTTGAGGTTGAAGAAGCTTTCAAATGTTTTTGCGGCATTTTTTTTAACCTATAAGTTACGCAATTTGTTAGTTACTAATCAGCAAAACAAAATTATTGATTTTTAAAACTTGAATTCTCATAGACATTTTATCGAACAAGTGGTGTGCACAGTTATAAAATTTAGCTCACAATTATTTTTGTATCCCAAACCAACCTCAGCAATCAAAATCAAAATCAAAATTCGATAACTCAAATAATATTGAATTAAATTATAAAATTGTGGAAGAAATAAAACCTGTTAGGATGACTGAGATTTACTAAGTTTAAATGGAAGATTCGGAGGTCAAAAGTGGAGAGATTGACGAAAGGCGCTGCGAAGATTTACAAGAGCTTTGACGGTCTCGGCGTTGAGTTTCGTCTGGTAGTTTTCAAAGGGGCGATTGATCTGGAATTAGGATTGAAGTGAAAGTTTGAGTGAGAATTTGAGTGAGGGTTTGAGTGAGCCACGAGGTGTCGATCTATGTTTTATTTAAACAGATCGACACTGATCGAGAGCCGATCAATCGTCCCAAAAGTGGGGCGGTTGATCGGCTCTCTATCTGTTTTAAACAAACAAGCCGATCAATCGCCCCACTTTGGGGTGATTGATCGGCTCTTGATCTGTTTAAAGCAGATGGGGCGATTGATCAGCTCTCGATCTGTTTAAAACAGATCGAGCCGATCAATCGCCCCCACTTAAGGGCGATTGATCCGCTCGGTCTACTTTAAACAGATCGAGAGCCGATCTATCTCTCCTCCGTGGTCGATTCATCGGCTCTCGCTCGGTGCTCGGTTTTGCATGTATTTATAATTTATATAAAAAAAATAAATACATAAAAAATATAATCTTCATTATAAATTTAACATTTTGCATCACTACAAATTAAATACATCCCAACTAGGTTGGCACCCATCTAATTGTCAATCATGTGCAAAATGTAAAAAAAAATTACAAAATAAAATTACAAGATAAAAAAGTAATTCAAAATTTAAATTACAATGTTAATCTTCAACGTTCAAATTTTTAAATTCTTCGAGTATTTCGTCCTCTCGTTGTTGGCTTCTCGTAATGGCGTCATTCCAAACCTTCATACAAATGAGTGCCTCCACAAGATCGGGTGCAAGTCGTCCTCGGCGTTCATCGTACACACGTCCACCTGCACTAAAAGCAGACTCCGATGCTACGGTAGAGACCGGAGGTGTTAATAGATCACGTGTCATTATAGACATAATATGATATGTGGTGGAAAACATTTTCCACCAATTTAAAATATCAAAATTTTCTTCACGAGAAAATTGATATCGAATGTCAAAATAAATTTCTAATTCATTTCGCATAAAACTAGAGTAAGTATCCGTATCTAATTGATTTCAAATATCATGAATACCAAATTGTGAACCTACTATATTTCCACTATCACTACTTAAATTAACATATGAAAAAATATGTGAATGACTAACGGTAGAATATTTAGATTCATAAGAAGAATATGAACTAATAATTCCATGTGTTATTTGATCCATAGAAAATAAATAAGGAGTTTGTAAATTATTAGAAATTTTATTAACAATAAGATATACTCTTGTTAACTTATATCTAGAATCCATTATACATGCGTAACAAAAAATATGAGGAATATCAAGCCAATATTTTTTAAATTTTGTTTACATTTTATTAAGTATATCTCTAAATTCATCTATATGTCGATATTGTGCAAAATTGTCCGTTAAGTTTATAAAAATTGGAAGAACAAGATGAGAACTTGGATAATAAATTCTCGAATATTCATTTGTTGCATCATAAAATGGTTTTAAAATATGACAAACGCATCTCATATGAAAAAGCAAATCGTGAGTATTTTCTAATTGAAAATCATTTTTAAAATGAGAAATAACAGCATCGTTAGCGTTAGCATTATCAAGTGTTATGCTAAATATTCTATCTCGAATAGAATATTCTTGCAATATCATAACAATATATCTATAAATTATAATACCAGTATGGGGATATTCACAGTTACGAAATTTTAAAATTCTTTTATTTAATTGCTAAGATTTATCAATAAAATGAGAAGTTACCACTACATAACCTATAGAATTACGTGCACTACATAAATCAGACGTAATACAAATAGAAATTGAAGTAGCATTTGAAAAAAATAAAATTAATTCATTCTTCATATTATTAAACATTTAATAATATTCATTCTAGTTGTACTTCTAGAAACACGTTTAAAATTAAGAGTAGCATACTCTTTCATAAATTTTTCAAATTCATCACTATTAGTGAACGCTAAAGGCAACTCACATTGTGCTACAAGTTTTGTTATTCTTTCTCTCATTTTATTTTGTGAATACAAAAAAGTACCACTACCACTAGCATTTAATAATCTTTGTGTAGGGTCTCTAACTTGCTCGTTTAAATGACACTTTTGATAATGTCTATTTGGTAAAGTAGTTGAACTACCAGAAACATATGTAAAATTTTTTATACAATATTTACATTGATCTCTACATTCTATTTTTCAATCAATTTTAATATCTTTTGTTACAAAATGTTTCCATACTTCAGAGGTTTTGTTTCGATTTTTTTAGGTGATGAAGTGCACGTGGATGCTTGTGCAGATGATTGTCCTATTGAAAATGAAAGATTTAATTCCTTAATTTCTTCAATATCATTATCAATATATTATAATTACGTGCATCCATAAATAAAAATAAATTTTAAATAACAAAATGATATTATTACAAACCAATTTTCAAGGAAAGCTCGTAGGGGTTGTGAATTGATCAACTCACTTTTACGAAACGTAAAAAAAATTAATGTAACCAAGTCAGTATAACTATAAATATAATTTAAAATATAGGTAAATATATGTAAAAAAAACTAAATTTTACTTTTTTGAACCAACAAAGAATTGATTGCAACAAATGGATTTACAGCAAATTGAGTACAAATTTATCGAGAGAAAAGAGAGAAATTGATAGAGATTAGGGTGAAAGAAAACGAATGGATGATGAAGAATTTATAGAAAAAATTTAGAAGAGAGAGCCTGCTCAAACGGCCATATACTCCAACAGAAACATTACTGTTGCGCCTGAGCAACAGTATTGTTACCGTTTAGGTTTTACTGATCAGATAGTTGGAAATATGGGCAGATATTTTTGACAACGGTAATATCATTACACCTTACTGTTCGAAATATGACCGTTGAAAATCTGAAGCGATTGATCGCTCAGAGTAATTTTGGTGGGGCGATCAATCACCCTTGACCATACCACTAGCACTGAGCTCCGTCGATAGTAGGGGCGATGGATCGCCCCTACTGTCAAAATGTGATAGGGCGATTGATCGCCTCTAGTGGGGGCGATCAATTGCCCATACCACTGCCCAGGGCCATGCTCAGCTCTATCAACACATGATGATTGTTGACAGAGCTAGAGCCTAAATTAGTAGGCGCGATGGATCGCCCCTATTGTCTAGTGCCTACTGTTGCCATGTGATAAGGGCGATTGATCGTCGTAAGGCGATCAATCGTCCCTATCACAGCCATCGTCCTGACTCCCATTGTCGATTGATCGCAGCAAAACTGCGATCGATCGCCTCTCTTTATGCAATTTTGTTAATGGTAGAGGCATGGTCGATTGATCGCCCTCATCTGGGATCGATTGGCTCTACTACCGAGCGTTCTTTTTTGGGTGTCGAAGATGCCCCTGAGCTCCAGCTCGCGAGCTGCTCGCGAACAAGCTCGCGAGCTGCTCGCGAACAAGCTCGTTGACCCGATCGTCGACGAGCTCGCAAACCCGGATGGCCAAGATCGACTCGATCCAAACTCGCTCGTTACTGTAGCGGGTCGAGTTGGCTCGACTCGATACAATAACGAGCCGAGCGGGCGGGCTGGTGAGCCTCCAGGGCCCCCGTTTAACATCTCTAGGACCTCGTGATTCAAGAGTCACGTTAATAAATCGCTTGCATTAATAAATGAACGAGATTAAGTTAGTGATGCTGGGATAATCCATTTATTTATATTTTTAGAAATAATTTAATTGTTTGAAAATAGTAAAAAGAAAATGTAACTAGAAATCTAGGTCCTGAAGCCAACCGTGGGGTCCACCACAAATAAAACATGAAATATGCAAAGAAATGGGGTTGGCGGCCTGTCACGCTCTTCATGCGTAACGAACTTAACATGTAGTTCTGGCCTCACGCGCCTCAGAGGCGCACTCTTGACCACGCTCCCACTAGGTTCTTTTGGAAAGCACATGGCGCTTCCTATAAACTCCCAAGTCATGATTTCCAACAAAATATAAAATAGTATGTTTCGTTTTCTAACCTTTTATGTATTAATTGTCATCTTGCAAGTGATGTGATTGTAACTTACTACATTTTTATATGACTTGTTCAATGGGGACCCAATTCTCTTGTAATCATTTTGTTGATTACTTCTTACCTTTCAAATCAACCTCGGCTCTGGTTGGATTCCAAAATTAAAAATTATTTAGAAATTCGAACAAAATAAATCAGACCTAATCAAACTAGTATGAAACATCTGGTCCCAATGCTGGGTTGCTCTTAGGTCGTCCAGAAGGGGGCTGACTTTTAAAACATTATCAGTGGAAGTCTCATATTTGCTACACTAAAATGGGTCAAACAACTCTTTTGAACATTAGAGATTTGAATTTTTTTTTTTTTTTAATTTTATGTTAAAATAATATTGTTATGTCCTATAAATACCACACAAGGCATGCTTTACTTCCTCTCCCAATTCCAACTCTTCCAATCTCACTCAAGGTCAATTCTCACCTATCCAAACTTGCCGGCAAATTATATTATTTGACATTATCTTCGTGTAAGTTTTAATTAGCTTTATTATTAAATTACATTGTTGTGTTTGTCTATGATTGTTTTTATTAGATTTATTAAATTATATCATATTCAAAATATTGATAAGATGAGTGATAGTGTTGATGTTAATTTGATGGAATTAATTAGATCTCCTCCTAATATTAATATGTGCACATCGTCTAGCAATGAACATTGAGAATCAGATCCGCAGAAAGTATTCGAAAGAATAAAAGTAACATCATCTAATGAAGAAAAAAAAAAAGGCAAAATGTATCTACTATGACATGTTATTTAGTAAGAAAGAAATCATACATCTTAAACATCATAGTTTAATGTATTCTTGTAGATATAACGATGATGGTAGACAATATGCACAATTAGGTAAAAATAAAGAAGATAATTTTAAAACTTTCAAAAAGAGCCAAAGTAATGCTAGAGTATAATTAGTTGATTATATTATTAGAGTTGAAGTTGCATTTTTTTTTTCATTGAAAAATATTTATTTAAGCAGTATTATTCAAATACGAATTAATCCTAAAATTTTGGATTTTTCGACCTCCATTGTAAAAAAAAGATGTTATGAAAAAGTTTAAAAATAAACAATCGAAACTTTAAAGTTTTTTTTTTTCAAACATTATAGCGGTAGAATAAGTTTAATATATCCAATGAGTTTTTTATATTTGACTCCACCTTATATTGAAGAAATTACGATTGAATCTTCTCACAAAAAATATAGAACAATTTAATTTAGGTGTACAATCGTTATGTTATGTCTCATTTAAGTGTATAGTTTTGTATTCATTGTTGTGCTCGCAGCTCTAATTTAATTGTGCAATATGGTTTAGAAATTTTATTTGTTCGCAACATTAATTCACCACAAAATAGACATGAATTGTATGTGAAATATGGTAAATATAAAAATAAAAATAAAAAAGAAAAAAATATTAGAGTTGATTTATCTCATAGATGACATTTTACTTATGAATTTAGCGATAAAATATAAAGATGTTTTTGGATGTATATTGTATGAATATGTATAATTATGCACGCCAGAGTAATATTGAAATGCCTAATTAACTCGATTCTATGTACGCTAAAGTAGACGGAGATTTTCTAGAAGTCATTGAAACTTCTACAAAGCCATAGGGTTTATCATGTTCTTGTACAATTCCCTACCATTTATTATATTTTTTTTTATAACTTTTAGAATTTATATGTATTTAAAATCCTAATTAAAAAAAAAAGGAAAGACAAAATTTACGACTATTTTAATGATGAAGAATTGCATGTTATATTTTTATTAGATGTTCTTATTGCTCCAAGATATGAGAAAGAGACTTTGGAACTTTGTTAGATTTAATTTATAAGTTACATAATCAAGAAATTGAATATAATTGGAAATTGAGTGGACGACAACTATATTGAGATGTTTTCGTATTCCAGCGATGCAATTTTTTATTGATTGAAGATGTAACGAAGAAGTTGAATCAAATAAAATTGAGTTTTTTTTTTCATTATTGTTTCTATTGTCAGACAATTCAAAAAATTGAAATACAAAGCAATTCTAAATATTTATTTTTCCAACACATAATAATAGAAACTTTTAATATAAATAAATTGAAAAAATTGTAACTTGTTTAAAAGAAAAAACCCACTTGTGGGTCCACAACATGTTGGCCTCGGGCCAGGGAGGGGGTCCAAGGTTTGCAAGCCCAATCTCGGGCCTGACTCAAGCCTCACTGTTTACAGGAAGTGACAGATTCTTTAACTAACATAACAGGAAACGTGACTTGTTTGTTTATCCACAAAATCCATACTATACATTTTGTAGAAGGTTCTGATACAAGGTTGCTTTTTTAAAAGCAAGTCAATTAATATCAGTGACATGCATTACAGGGGTGGGCATAAGTCAATCCAAATAAGCGATGTGCCTTAGAGGGCTAGACAAGCTCTGGTGGTTCCGTATGATTTTGGAGTCAAATCACATCAAAACTGTGATTTAGAGATTCTTAAATTTTATAACCGAACCCCCAAGATACAATTGTGGTTGAATTTATTTTGTTAGATTGGGTCGGATCTAAGATGAAACATGAGTTAATTTCAATTTGATTAGTTTTGAGTTGAATTTTATAAGTATATATATAAATAAAAGTATAAACCGGATTGTAGAAAATAGTTGTTCTATATTAAGAATTGCAAGAATAGAAGAAGACAATTTGTTCAAGTGAAGATGAAAACGGTACCAAAATCCGGGTTACAAAAATGATAAAATTGAGGAAATAATACGAAGAGTGAGGTGGAGCGCGTGGGGGAGGATTCATAAATGTGGATATAATTTTGTTGGTTATTAGGGGAAAGATAAATGGAGCAAAAAGAAGCCTGTGCCACGTGTTACTATGGTGGGTCCAGAAAGTGAGCTCAGTTTTGTCATTTTTGTAACCCGGATTTTGGTACCGTTTTCATCTTCACTTGAA
>CM039525.1:10932781-10950705 GCA_022433055.1 Begonia peltatifolia | reverse complement strand
ATAAAAGTTAGGGCCAAGTCGGGGACTTGGCGCCGCACATCCCATCGAGAAGGCGAAAAATTCTAGGTGCGAGAATTGGGGGTGTGACAACTGGTATCAGAGCTCGGTCAACCACAAAGATGGAATCTCTAGAGCAAGGAACCTTGGAGGCTATTCTTGCGAGGCTCGACGTTTTAGAGTGCTTTGTCGGCATTTCAATGGCAACATCGGAGGATAGGCCATTGGTGGTGGATGTCCGGCTGATGAAGAAGAAAATGGAGGATTTCCAAGCATCTGTAGGGGCGGACAATTTGGCGATCGAACAACATGTCGCGGACACCATTGATCGCATAGACAAGGAACTTGCCAAGATAGGCAAGAATGCGGTTGGAAGAGCAAGCCGGCGATTGGGAAGCTTGGCCATGCAGTTTAAGGTACCCGAACCTAGTCCTTATACAGGCAACCGCAATGCAAAGGAGTTGGAGAACTTTCTTTGGGACATGAAGCAATACTTCATGGCCGCAGCAGTCGAGGAGGACAACCAGGTAATGATCGCGAGCATGTACCTGGGCGGCGATGCAAAGTTATGGTGGCGACAAAACCAGGATCGGGAGCCACGCATAGACACTTTCGAGGCACTAGAAAGTGAACTCAGAGACCGTTTCCTACCGCTGAATTCGGAATGGACCGCGAAGGAGGCATTGAGGAACTTACGGCAAACAGGCACGGTATGTGAGTATGTTCGGGAATATAGCTCATTTTTACTTGACATTTCAACTATGCATGAGGACGACAAGCTATTCAACTTCATGGCGGGGCTTCAACCGTGGGCGCAAGGGGAATTGAGGCGTCATGGCGTGAAGGATGTGCAAACGGTGATCTCTATAGCTGAGGCACTTGTGGACTACAAGAGCTCGGTCCCATCCGAGAAGCGGCGGAGTGGGGAAGAGAGGCGCATGGACAAACGCAATAGTGCAAGCACGGCAAAGGGGAAATCATTCCAAGGGGCTTCTACATCAAAGGGACTTGATCACTCCCAAAAGAAGGGCTCGGGATGTTTCATATGCAGTGGACCACACTTGGCGCGGGAGTGTCCAAAAAAGGGGGCGGTGGCTTCCTTGAGCATCAAAGGGGAGGAGTCCGAAGAGGAGGACCAACCTCAAGTTAACCCTATCCAGCTTGTCAACGCGGTTACAAGTGAAGAGGCAAGGCCTTCCCACAAGGGACTCATGTATGTCGAGGTTACCATCCAGGGGAGGAAGGTACGTGCAATGTTGGATACAGGTGCAACCAACAACCTTATCTCAGACAAGAAAGCTCGGGAGCTTGGCTTGGAGATAGCGCAGAGCGTACGCAGAATCAAGGCTGTCAATTCGGGTGCACAGCCAATCAAAGGTACGACACAACCTTTGATGAGCGTAGGAGAATGGCGACGGGAATGTCCATTGATGGTAGTCCGACTAGACGATTTTGAACTCATATTGGGACTTGAGTTCTTCCAGCAAGCCAAGGTGATGGTTTTGCCACCTCTTGGAGCCATGGTGATCCAAGACAATTCAGCACCATGTATGGTCAGGAGTGAGACACGCAGAGGTAAAAATGTTTTGCTAACATCTTCTCAATTGAAGGCGGGCCAAAGGAGAGGCGAGACCACCTTTGTGGCAGCATTGAGAGAGGTCGAGGGAGACCAAGCTAGCAAGGTGCCAAAGGGAGTTCTAAAAGTGCTTGAGGAGCACAAAGAGGTGATGCCATCAAGGTTACCCGAGAAGCTACCACCAAAGCGAGGGGTGGATCACAAGGGAGAACTCGAACCAGGGGCGGTTCCACCGGCACAAGCGCCAGATTGAATGGCACCTCTGGAGTTAGCAGAATCAACGGAGGTGGTGTCCTCCGAACCCGTGTTGAAGTTGCCAAGGGATGCAGCACCATGTGAGGTACGCTCTATATTTGTGGAGAAAATTAGGGCAGCTGCAAATGGGGATCTAGAGTGCACGCGGATGGCGAAACAAGTCGAGGAAGGCTTGATCCGGTGGCACGGGCTAGAAGATGGCCTATTGAGGGGCCAAGGTAACCAGGTGTTTGTTACTTGTTGGAGCGAGGTGCACCAACAAATCTTGAAGGAGACCCATAACACTCGATGGGAGAGTCATCCAGGCGAGGGGCACATGTAGGCACTTTTGGCTCGCAACTGTATGTGGCCAAAGATGGAGGAGGAGGTGGGGCGACACGTCAATAGTTGTCTTAGTTGCCAAGAAGACAAGACGGAGGGGAAGAAGCAAGAGGGACTTGTTCAACCTCAACAAAGTCAGGAGAAGCCGTGGGACTCGATTTCTAAAGAATGCTTTCCCAAGAGGCACAGACTACATCCAACTTTCCATGTAAGTATCCGAAAACTTTATCATGGAAAGAAACAGGAGCAGGTGCCGAGAGCTCGGACCGGGGTGCGGGTGGAGTTTGCTAGGAGGGTAGCAAAAGTCCGTGACTTCCAAACCGTGCGAGGCGACAAGAAGAATGAGCGGCGGGAATTCATAGCGCAATGGGAGAGTGAAGAGGAGGCCACAGGGAAGAGAGGCATCAACCTACGGCAATTCGGGGGGCAGTTCACCGGCTACCTAGCTTGGGTGTCGACGAGGACGTCGACTTCATTTGGTGGGGGTGGATTGTTACACCCCATTTCTATGGTGCATAATAGTTAAGGCCAAGTGGCCCAACGGAGAGGAGCAGCTGGGCTACTCCTCGGGTGCGCGGCAGCATGAAGCGCACAATGGGCACGCGGCCCGCAATGGGTGCGGCAATGAGGCGCGCGGCCTGCAGTGGGTGCGGCAGATGGGCGCGCAGCCCACCAAGACGCACAAGGTGCGCAGGCCAAGAAGCAGACATGGGCCAAAGGGCAAATCCGTAAAGCTATGCAAGTAAGTGCAAAATTGGCTAAGTGTTGGACAGGACATTTACTGAGCAGGTAGTTACAAGCACGCGGTGTGCATACGGGGCGCACGTGGTGCGCGCAGCCAAGGCGTTACGCTCCAGCAGGGCGCTGCAGTTATGGGCGCGCGCAGTTGGCGCACACAAAGCGGACACGGACTAGACACGGCATGGGGATAGCCGTTGGGGCGTTACGGTAGGTGACATAGCCGTTGGCGCGCAGACATAGCCGTTGGTGAGGCGTTACACCTCGGCAGCTAGCCGTTGGCGCGGGGCGTTACGAGCGCGCGCGGTACACGACAGGCACGCGGGACGGACAAGGCGTGCCAGATGGGCGCTGGCGCAGGGGGATGGGCGCGGGATGCTACCTTTAGATGGGGCGCACTGGGCAGGCTGGCGACCGAGCCCTGGCGCACGCGGCAAGCATTGATGGCACGCGGCGGGCAGCAATGCTTCGCGCAGCAGGCGCACAGCGGGCATTCAAGGTGCGCGCGGCCAGCATTGAAGATTGGCATCCAATGGACATTTAGTGTCCAATTAAAGACATGGCTCAACCATGAGATGTATATAAGCCTCTTGAGACACGAAGCTAAAGGTATCCGACAAAGGAGTTCCTTAGCTATTGTGGTGTGCCTTGAGTGAGTGTCCTAATCTTTTTATTTGGAATAGAAAAGAGGGTTGGGAGGTTTTGCTCCCGTAAACGCTTGTCTCTTGTGCAATTCGTTCCACAAGCACCGAAGGAGGAGGAAGGCTGGTCAAGTCGGGGACTTGGCGCCGCACATCCCATCGAGAAGGCGAAAAATTCTAGGTGCGCGAATTGGGGGTGTGACAGTGGGCGTGGCTGCTGTAAAGGCGGGCGTGTTCGCTTGCGGGGGGCTTGGTTGCCTGTGCCTCGCAACGGGGGCATGTGGTCGACGACCGCGTAGACGCGCCTCTTGGCTATCTTCAAAATTGACCCTTGCTCAATGTTTGAATTTCGTGATCGATGGCCATATGCGCTCGACGGGGGCACTGGTGATCTTACGTCACCAACGGTGGGTGTCACACCCCCAAATTCGCACCAAGAATTTTTGCCTTCGGGATGTGCGGCGCCGGGTCCTCGACTCGACCAGCCTTCCTCCTCGTTGGTGCTTTGCGGAATTGAGTAGAACTAACACAAGTGTTTACGGGAGCAAAACCTCCCAACCTTCTTTGCTATTCCGAATACAAAAGACTAGGAACACTCACTCAAGGATCACCACAACTTGCCTTAGGAACTCCTTTATCGGATACCTTTGGCTTGGTGTCTCAAGAGGCTTATATACAACTCATGGCCGAGCCATGTCTTAAATTGGACACTAAATGCCCATCGGATACCTATCTTCAATGCTGGCCGCGCGCACTATGAATGCCCGCCGCGCGCCTGCTGCGCGCAGCATTGATGCCCGCCGCGCGCCATGAATGCTTGCCGCGTGCGCGCCATCAATGCATGCCGCGTGCGCCAGGGCTCGGTCGCCAGCCTGCCCAGTGCGCCCCATCTGAAGGTAGCATCCCGCGCCCAGCGCCCAGCGCCAGCGCCCATCTAGCACGCCGTGTCCGTCTCGCGTGCCTGCCGCGTACCGCGCGCGCTCGTAACGCCCCGCGCCAACGGCTATCTGCCGAGGTGTAACGCCTCACCAACGGCTATGTCCGCGCGCCAACGGCTATGTCACCTGCCGTAACGCCCCAACGGCTATCCCCAAGCCGAGTCCAGTCCGTGTGCGCTCCGTGTGCGCCAACTGCGCGCGCCCATAACTGCAGCGCCCTGCTGGAGCATAACGCCCCGGCTGCGCGCACCGCGTGCGCCAGCCGCGCGCCGCGTGCTTGTAACTGCCTGCTCAGTAAATGTCCTGCCCAACACTTAGCCAATTTAGCACTTACTTGCATAGCTTCACGGATCTGCTCTTTGGCCCATGTTTGCCTCATGGCCGGCGCACCTTGTGCGTCATTGTGGGCCGCGCGCCCATCTGCCGCGCGCCCATTGCGGGCCGCACGCCTCATGCTGCCGCGCGCCCGAGGAGTAGCCCAGCTCCTCCCCTCCTTTGGGCCACTTGGCCCTTGCCTTCATGCATTGTGGGAAGAAGGGTGTGACAGTGGGTGTCACACCCCCAAATTCGCACCAAGAATTTTTGCCTTCGGGATGTGCGGCGCCGGGTCCTCGACTCGATCAGCCTTCCTCCTCGTTGGTGCTTTGCAGAATTGAGTAGAACTAATACAAGTATTTACGGGAGCAAAACCTCCCAACCCTCTTTTCTATTACGAATACAAAAGACTAGGAACACTAGCTCAAGGATCACCACAACTTGCCTTAGGAACTCCTTGATCGGATGCCTTTAGCTTGGTGTCTCAAGAGGCTTATATCATCACATGGCCGAGCCATGTCTTTAATTGGACACTAAATGCCCATCGGATGCCCATCTTTAATGCTGGCCGCGCGCACCATGAATGCCCGCCGCGCGCCTGCTGCACGCTGCATTGATGCCTGCCGCGCGCCATCAATGCTTGCCGCGTGCGCACCATCAATGCATGCCGCGTGCGCCAAGGCTTGGTCGCCAGCCTGCCCAGTGCGCCCCATCTGAAGGTAGCATCCCGCGCCCAGCGCCAGCGCCCATCTAGCACGTCGTGTCCGTCCCGCGTGCCTGTCGCGTACCGCGCGCGCTCGTTACGCCCCGCGCCAACGGCTAGCTGTCGAGGTGTAACGCCTCACCAATGGCTATGTCCGCGCGCCAATGGCTATGTCACCTACCGTAACGCCCTAACAGCTATCCTCATGCCGTGTCCAGTCTGTGTCCGCTCCGTGTGCGCCAACTGTGCGCGCCCATAACTGCAGCGCCCTGCTGGAGCGTAACGCCTAGGTTGCGCGCACCGCGTGCGCCCTGTGCGCACACCGCGTGCTTATAACTGCCTTCTCAGTAAATGTCCTGCCCAACACTAAGCCAATTTAGCACTTACTTGCATAGCTTCACGGATCTGCTCTTTGGCCCATGTCTGCCTCATGCCCTGCGCACCTTGTGCGTCATCGTGGGCCACGCGCCCATCTGCCGCGCGCCCATTGCGGCTCACGCGCCTCATGCTGCCGCGCGCCCGAGGAGTAGCCCGGCTCCTCCCCTCCTTTGGGCCAATTGGCCCTTGCCTTCATGCATTGTGGGAAGAGGGGTGTGACAATCCACCCCCACCAAATGAAGTTGACGGCCTCGTTGACACCCAAGCAAGGTAATCGGTGACTTGCTCCTCGAATTGCCATAGGTTAATGTCTCTCTCCCATGTGGCCTCCTCTTCATCTTCCCATTGCACTAAGAACTCCCGCTGTTCATCCTTCTTGCTGCCCCGCATGGTTCGGTGGTCAAGGATTTTGGCGATCTTCTTGGAGAATTCCACCCGCACTCCGGGTGGTGCCCTTTGCACTTGTAGCCGATCCCCCTAATGGTAAGGTTTGAGAAAACTTACATGGAAGGTCGGATAGAGCTTGAGCCTCTCCGGAAGTTGCAATCGGTAGGCTACCGATCCAACTCTCTTGGTAACCTCAAATGGTCCCTCATATCTTGGAAGAAGTCCTTTGTGGAGTCCCCGATCCTTGACTTTCCTCCAAAGTTGTGGAGTGAGTTTTAAGAGAACCTTGTCCCCTTCCTTGAATTCTAGCATCCTCCTCCTCCCATCAGCATACTTCTTCATCCGACGTTGTGACTTTGCCAAGCTATTTCAGGCTTGATAAATAAGCTCTTTCCGGTCCATGCCATATTGATACGCAGTCGGGCAAGAGCCCCGCTCCTCCCTACCTTGTGTGATCTCTAGTGGTGTGGTCGGCTGAAATCCGAGTGTTAGCTCCGCTGGACTAATCTCGGTCGATGAGGACTTGTGTATGTTGTAAGAAAATTGGGCAGCATCCAATAGCTCCAACCAATTCCTTTGGGTAGCTGACACGAAATGTCACAAGTACTCCTCGAGTAATGCATTAATGCGCTCCGTTTGTCCGTCGGTTTGAGGGTGATTTGCTGTAGAAAACTTGAGCTCGGTCCCCAGTAATTTGAACAATGTTGTCCAAAATTTGCCCGTGAACCTCGGATCCCTATCACTGATGATCTCACGGGGAGTCCAAATATCTTTACCACTCCCTTCAAAAAGTGCTCCGCCGCATCATGTGTTGAACGCCCTTTCGGCACTCCCATGAATATAGCATACTTGGAGAACCGATCCACCACGACCATGATAGTTCCCATCCTCCCTATTGATGGAAAGCCCGTGATGAAGGCCATTGAAACTGAATCCCACGGCTTCTCCGGGATTGGAAGAGGTTGAAGTAGCCCGGCTTCCTTCTTCCTTTCCGTCTTGTCTACTTGGCACACTAGACAAGTCTTGACGTACAACTCCACGTCTTCTCCCATTCTTGGCCAGGTATAAGCCCGAGCCAAAAGTGCTGTCATGTGCTCAACGCCTGGATGGCCCGCCCATCGGGTGTCGTGAGTCTCCCTCAATATGCGCTGCCGGATGCCTCCCGCACTAGGAACAAGTATCCGGTTGCCTCGGCCCCTCAACAAGCCGTCATCTAGCCAATATCTTCGGACCAGGCCCTCTTTGACTTGGCTTGCCATCCGAATATATGCTGGATCCTCCTTTGCAGCTTCCCTGATTTCATCAACAAGGTTAGATTGTACCTTAGTGATGGATGCCACGGTCTCCTCGTGTGTCTTTCGACTCAGGGCATTGGCCACACTATTCTCGGTGCCCGCCTTGTGCAACCAATCGAAGTCAAACTCGGCCAAAAATTCCTGCCACCGTGCTTGCTTGGCTGACAACTTCTTCTGCATTTGGAAATATGTGTTGGCGACATTGTCCGTCACCACCACGAAATTGGTTCCCAACAAATAGTGCCTCCATGTCATAAGGCAATGAATGACCGCCACCATCTCTTTCTCATGGCCCGAATACCTCTCTTCCGCCCCCTTGAGTTTGCGGCTCTCATATGCCATTGGATGCCCGTCTTGTGTTAGAACCCCTCCAATAGCCCTGTCCGACGCATCGGTGTGCACCTCAAATGGCGCTGCAAAATTTGGCAACTTCAACACCGGTTCGGAAGTCACCGCTCGCTTGAGTTGCTCGAATGCTTCTTGGCATGAGTCTGTCCACTGCCAAGTGTGCTCCTTCCTCAACAAGTCCGTCAATGGGCTTGCTATTTTGGAGTAGTCCGCAATGAATCTGCGGTAGTAGTTAGCTAGACCCAAAAAAGATCTCAACTCGGTTACCTTGGTGGGCGCGGTCCATCCGTCAATCGGCTCCACCTTTCGACCATCCATGCGAATCTCACACCGCCTAATGTAGTGGCCGAGGAAGTTGATCTCCTCCGTGCCAAATTCGCACTTCTCCAGCTTCACATAGAATGAGTGCTGCCGCAGCCGCTTAAACACTTGCCTCAAATGTTGTATGTGCTCCTTAAGTGACTCGCTTTAGACGACTATGTCATCCAGGTCGACCACCACGTAGCGGTCCAAAAAGTCGTACAGCACCTCATTCATCACGTTGCAAAAAGTGGCCGGCGCATTGGTTAGGCCAAAGGGCATAACCAAGAACTCATAAGATCCGTAGCGCGACACCATGGCCGTCTTTGCCTCGTCACCCTGCACGATCCGCACCTGCCAATAGCCTGACCGCAGGTCCAGCTTGGAGAAGTAGGTCGCCTTCGCCAATCTGTCAAACTGGTCACTTATGTTAGGAATCGGGTACCTGTTCTTGATGGTCACCTTGTTCAGGGCTCGGTAGTCTACGCACATCCGAAGCGCCCCATCCTTCTTTCTTTGGAATAGCACGGCGCCCCATATGGCGCTTTGGATGGTTGGATGTAACCTGCCTCTAACAGCTCGTCCAATTGCCTCCGTAGTTCCACCAACTCTGGAGGTGACATGCTGTAAGGTGCTTGTGCTGGTGGAACCACCCCGAGTTCTAGCTCAATCTTGTGATCCACACCGCGCCTCGGTTGAAGCTTTTTCGGTAGCTCCGATGGCATCACATCCTCGTACTCCTCGAGTACTTGTAGCACTTCTTCAGGCACCTTGCTAGTCAGGTCCTCCTTGACCTCCCTCAACGTTGCTAGAAAGGTAGTCTCGCCCTTCTTGAGCCCTGCCTTAAGTTGAAGAGATGACTGCATAATGTTACCTCCGCGTGTCTCTGCCTTTACCATACATGGTGCTATGTCATCTTGGATCACCAACACGCCAAGATGTGGCAAGACCATCGCCTTGGCTTGCCGGAAGAATTCGAGCCCCAAAATAAGCTCAAAATCGTCTAGTGGGACCACCATAAGTGGACACTCCCGTCACCACTCTCCCACGGTCATCAAAGGTTTAGAAGTACCTTTAATAGGCTGTGCTCCCGAGTTGACAGCCTTTATCTTTGTGTCACACTTGGCTAGCTCCAAGCCAAGCTCTCTCGCCTTCTCGCTCGAGATGAAGTTGTTGGTTGCCCCGGTGTCCAACATTGCTTGGTTCCGTCTCCCTTGGATCTTTACCTTGACATACATTAGCCCCTTTAGTGTCGGCCCCGTGCCTCCACTAGATATTGCATTGACTAGCTGGATGGGATTCACCCGTGGCCCCTCCTCAGGTTCATCCTCTTTTGTGCGCACCGCGGACAATGCCTCGCGCCTCGGGCATTCTCTTGTAAAGTGTGAGCCGCCACATAGAAAGCACCCCGTCTTCTTCTTTTGGGAGTGATCAGGTCCCTTAGAACTCGAAGCCTTGTGAGTTGCCTTTCCTTTGTCCGAGCCTCCTCCACTTGCCTTGTGTCTGCGCCTATCGTCCTTGCCCTTCCTTCTTTCCGTCGAAGGTGCTGTCTTGTAGTCCACAAGACTCACGGCAATGGAAATGGCCGCCTTCACATCCTTCACACCATGGCGCCTTAGCTCCGCTTGCGCCCACGGTTGAAGACCCGTCATGAAGTTGAATAGCTTGTCATCCTCATGCATACTTGAAATGTCGAGTAAAAGTGAGCTATACTCTCGGACATAGTCACGTACCGTGCCCGTTTGCCGTAGCCTTCTTAGCGCTCCTTCGCGGTACATTCTGAATTGAGCGGTAAGAATCTATCTTTGAGCTCGCTCTCCAGCGCCTCAAATGTTCTAATGGGTGGCTCTCCAAGAAAGATGTACGGTCTAATGAGGCTACTACGAGCATGCCATGATGTTGTTAGGATCTCATATTCTGGTTTTGGCGCCACCATAGCTTTGCATCGCCTCCCAAATACATGCTTGCAATCATGACTTGGCTCTCCTCTTCGATGCTTGCGGCCATGAAGTATTGCTTCATGTCCCAAAGGAAATTCTCCAACTCCTTTGCATTGCGGTTACCATTATAAGGTTTAGGTTCCGGTACCTTAAATTGTGTCGTCGAGGTAGCTAGTCTCCGGCTCGAGCCTCCAACCGCATTCTTGCCTATCCGGGCAAGCTCTTTGTCTATCCGATCAACCGTGTCCGCGACATGCTGTTCGATAGCTAAGTTGTCTGCCCCTACCGATGCTTGGAAATCGCCCATTTCCTTCCTCATCAGCCGAACCTCCACCAACAATGGCCGATCCTCCAAGGTTGCCATTGATGTGCCGACAAGGCTCTCCAACATGTTGAGCCTCGCAAGAATTGCCTCCAAGGTTCCTTCCTCTAGAGATTCCATGCTTGTTTAGTGGTTGCCTTGCTCTGATACCAGTTATCACACCCCCAAATTCGTACCAAGAATTTTTGCCTTCGGGATGTGCGGCACCGGGTCCTCGACTCGACCAGCCTTCCTCCTCGTTGGTGCTTTGCGGAATTGAGTAGAACTAACACAAGTATTTACGGGAGCAAAACCTCCCAACCCTCTTTTCTATTCCGAATACAAAAGAATAGGAACACTTGCTCAAGGATCACCACAACTTGCCTTAGGAACTCCTTGATCGGATGCCTTTAGCTTGGTGTCTCAAGAGGCTTATATACATCACATGGCCGAGCCATGTTTTTAATTGGACACTAAATGTCCATCGGATGCCCATCTTCAATGCTGGCCGCGTGCACCATGAATGCCCGCCACGCGCCTGCTGTACGCCGCATTGATGCTTGCCGCGTGCGTGCCATCAATGCATGCCGCGTGTGCCAAGGCTCGGTCGCCAGCCTGCCCAGTGCGCCCCATCTAAAGCTAGCATCCCGCGCCCAGCGCCCAGCACCAGCGCCCATCTGGCACGCCATGTCCGTCACGCGTGCTTGCCGCGTACCGCACGCGCTCTTAACGCCCTGCGCCAACGGCTAGCTGCCGAGGTGTAACGCCTCACAAATGGCTATGTCCGCGCGCCAACGGCTATGTCACCTGCCGTAACGCCCCAACGGCTACCCCCATGCCGTGTCCAGTCCGTGTCCGCTCCGCGTGCGCCAACTGCGCGCGCCCATAACTGCAGCGCCCTGCTGGAGCATAACGCCTCGGCTGCGCGCACCGCGTGCGCTAGCCGCGTGCCGCGTGCCGCGTGCGCCCCGTGTGCACACTGCGTGCTTGTAACTGCCTGCTCAGTAAATGTCCTGCCCAACACTTAGCCAATTTAGCACTTACTTGCATAGCTTCACGGATCTGCTCTTTGGCCCATGTCTGCCTCATGGCCTGCGCACCTTGTGCGTCATCGTGGGCCGCGCGCCCATCTGCCGCGCGCCCATTGCAGGTCGCGTGCCTCATGTGGCCGCGTGCCCGAGGAGTAGCCCGGCTCCTCCCCTCCTTTGGGCCAATTGGCCCTTGCCTTCATGCATTGTGGGAAGAGGGGTGTGACAGTGGGCGTGGCTGCTGTAAAGGCGGCCGTGTTTGCTTGCGAGGGGCTTGGTTGCCTGTGCCTCGCAACGGGGGCCTGTGGTCGACGACCGCGTAGACGCGCCTCTTGGCTATCTTTAAAATTGACCCCTGCTCGACGTTCAAATTTCGTGATCGATGGGCCATATGCGCCCGACGGGGGCACTGCTGATCTTAGGTGACCAACAGTGGGTGTCACACCCCCAATTCTCGCACCTAGAATTTTTTGCCTTCTCGATGAGATGTGCGTCGCCAAGTCCCCGACTTGACCAGCCTTCCTCCTCCTTCGGTGCTTGCGGAATGAATTGCACAAGAGACAAGTGTTTACGTGAGCAAAACCTTCCAACCCTCTTTTCTATTCCAAATAAAAAGAGTAGGACACTCACTCAAGGGACACCACAATAGCTAAGGAACTCTTTTGTCGGATCCTTTAGCTTGGTGTCTCAAGCGGCTTATATACATCTCATAGCCGAGCCATGTCTTTAATTGGACACTAAATATGTTGGGAATATTGTGCCCAATAAGCAAATGTTATGAACATTTTTTGCTGTAATTAATGAATAACTTTTATGATTAATTTTTATGTTTGCATTATTTGATATGCTTTATAAATTCAAAGAAAAATCCTTGATTATTTGTGCAATTTTAAATTTACATATATATTGATATATGTGGAATTAAATTTAAAAAGAAATAATCACATTAGTCCATGACTTATATTTGAAGTATAGGATCTTCAAATTAATAAAATCATAAATACAGTTTACTTCGTTAAGAACGTATAGTCATATCCCGATTATATATGTAGTGACATAAAGTGATTGTATTTTATATAATATGATTATATAAGACTGGACCAGATGAAATTATATTGTTCGTATAATATCCGTTAAATAAAGAACAATTAATTTTATCATAATGATGGTCATATATGTATGATCTTAATTAATTATATTTAGTAGACTCCTATTTCATTTCAATTTATTCTTTGATTTACTCGGTAAAGTTTGGTATGAGTTACATTACATAAACCTTGTATTTTGTGAATAAATTAAATGAGTAGCTAGGAATGCTAACATTTATATAATGAAATGTATAATACAAGATTCTCTTGTTTGTTAGTTAAGGGATTGAAT
This sequence comes from Begonia peltatifolia, assembly GCA_022433055.1. Classification (NCBI taxonomy): domain Eukaryota; kingdom Viridiplantae; phylum Streptophyta; class Magnoliopsida; order Cucurbitales; family Begoniaceae; genus Begonia; species Begonia peltatifolia. The sequence goes on along the minus strand of CM039525.1, from coordinate 10,937,864 downwards.
AATTAGCGCGCAATTCATAAATGTTATAAATTAATTATTCAATTAAGAACTAATGGTAGTCAAGGATAAAGATGTAATATGAGAGGTTAACGGATCTTGTAATAACCCGGGAATTTCGAATTTTATTTTTAATTTCTGGAAATCTTTAGTTTATTCCCGGTCGGAGTTTGAGGAATATTTCAACGGGAAAGATTTACATTATAAGGCTCGAGGCCTACTTTTGCGATTGATTTTCAGAATTTAAAGTCGGGAGGTCGAGAAATTTACGAAAATTCAGACGATTGAAACGCGTGAGGGCAGTTTTGTAATTTGTATTTGTTATAAAAAAAAAAAACATATGATGGAATGGCTTCGGGTGGATGCCATTCCACCGAGTGTTGCACAGCCGAGAGCGATAGCGAGAGAGAGACCGAGGTGGAGGGATCGCCGACGACCGACCGCCGAGGAAAAGACGCCGATGCTCAGGACACTCCGGTGGGCTGAAGTGAGGAGCTACCTTGCCTTCCTACGCTGAGAAAAGATCGAAGGTGAGTCCTCCCCTGTTTCGTTTGTTCTATTGACCGAGCGTGGAGGGCCTTGGTTGTTCTTGTATTTTTCTCGACAGTAGGACTCGATCGTCGGAGCATTAGGGTGTAATGTGTGCAGGCGCTGGAGCCAGTGGGTGGCTTGGCTTCCGCGACAAAATCCGACCAGAAACGGGGGGTTTCTCTTCGGTTTTTTTTTGTCCTGTTCTGATGGCTGAGTGTGGGATCAGGTTACCCTCTACATTTCAAGGGAGTAGGGGACAAAATTAGAAGGAATGAGGGAGGCGGTGCCTGTTCAATGGACCGATTGGAAATTCTCAGTTTTTGGGGAGAAAAAAACCGTGAAGCTGTTGGTGTTGTCATGCTGTCTTCTGAGTAGGAACTCTCCAAATTGTTGATGTGTGCATTGGTAGATCGAAATACGATTGTTTGGTGAAAGAATTTGCGAGATTTGGATCAAAGATGAATTTCGGCTACCTTTTGTATAAAACCAGTTTCTGTTTTTGGCTGTTTTGGCTAGGCTTAAGTTGATCATTTTAAATTCTGTTTTGCGGGTTAAAAATAGGTTGTTAGAGGAACGTGTGGCCACTGGAATCGTTCGATTCTAATATCCGACGCAAAAGTTATGCGCGTCGGACGTTTATGCGAGATTTTGGTTTAAGTCAAATTAGTGACCGTTTTTCATGGAAATTCGACGTGTGAGAGTAGCATAGCCATTTTGATGCATATAACTAGTTGGGAGTGAGTTTTGGTTGAAGGGAAGTGAAAATGTGAAATTTTAATAAAAATGGCAGATTCGGTTATTGATGTTTTTCGCCTATCTGCGGCCTACCGATTTAAAATCCGTCTTGGGATGTTAAACTAGGTTCCTAAGGGAACGTTTAGCCACTTGAATCGTTTGATTCCGTTGACGGACGCAAAAGTTATGCGCATCCGAACGTTGAGCTGGTATTCGGCCAAACCAAACCAATGGACCGTTTTAGTTGGAATTTAATGAGTGTAGTTAAATAAGGTTATTTTTAGCTAATTGGTGAATGTTGAGATAAATACTGATGAGAAATTTTTTGTATTTTAGGTTGAGGCTTTCTTTTGGCGAAGCTGTGCGTCGAGCGAGCTTAGGACGCCAGGTAAGTAGTGCATGCATGTGTTTTGCCCAAGTGGGCCTACACTGTAGAACTTTAGTGTTTATGTGATTGATTGCGGTGTGTGTGCATATTGTGTGACATGCATCATATTTTTTTAAAACGGGAACGAAAATGATTTTTAGCATGCTTTGATGTATGAGGTGAGACGTGTGGCGGTGGTACTGCGGATCCCGCTAGTGTGCGGGCCGGTGCTTCACCAGTCGCGGATCCTACTCGAGGGGTGGGCCGGCTGGGCCGTCATGCGGCGTGAATGTGTTGGCGGTGAGGATATGGGCAGTGGTACCGCGGATCCTACTAGTGTGTGGGCCGGTGCAACACCAGTCGCGGATCCTACTCGAGGGGTTGGCCAGCTGGGCTGTCACGAAACGTGTGTGTGTGGCAACTGTGGCCCCGTACTGGGGAGGCTGGGACGGGGGCGACGTGTCAGGGTGTAGAGTGGCGCGAGGTACACCCTTACCCTGATGTGGTTGCCGTGTGGTGATGCGTGGGTGTAGCTTGTCGGCCTCGTTGCTGGGGAGTCCGGGACGGTGGCGACGTGTCAGGGTGTAGGGTAGCGTGAGGTTCCTCCTTACCCTGGTGCGGCTGCACTACGCGTAACAGATGTGATAACATGAGTGTGAGTGTAGAGACTGCATGTGATAGGATTGCATTGTCGGCTTTTACTTTCATATCGCATTACTTACTGAGCGTTAGGCTTATGTTGTGTGTTCTGTGGTGTAGGTGCTGACGATACTGCTGGTGAGCCTCGAGTGCCTAGTCCTGAGGCGTAGGATGGTTGGTGGCGTGCGACTGCAGCACCGGATGGCGGACTTTTGTTAGGGCGACCCGACCCGTGGATATGGTAGGTTGTGGCCTGGTCGGTTGTGGGTTTTCTTTCTTTTGCGGTGATTATGTACGGAGGATGGGATTGATTGTTGTATATGCGTCAGTGTATAGGTGTATATGGAGTGCGTATGATTTTGGGTGACGTACGCGGATATTTTTCCATGTTAGAGTATGTTATTTCTCTATACTGGAGACTTTCTTCATTTGTATTTGATGGATTTTCGTCGTCTTATTACTCTGATTTGGGTTGGGATGATTTCTCTGAATGATGGATAGGTAAATATTGTTGGATTCTGGTGAATTGTGTGCAGGGTTAAATTTTAGGGTAGCCAGTTTTTAGGCGGTACTCTGCCGAAATTTCGGGAGAGGGGTTGAGATTCGAAAGGATACGAAATAGGTCAAGGTGTGTGTATGATGAATGCTAGAGGAGTTTAGATGAGTGTGGATGTGCGGCGTGATCGCAGGTGCGCGGGGCATGCGGCCCTGTTGGGTACCCACGGGTCGTGCGACACCGGGTGAGGGTGTGCGCGCGGACGTGCTGTACAGCGGCAGGGTGCGTGGGGCACGCGGCGCTGTGAGCGTGCGCGAAACACAGTAACGTTGAGTGGTATGTGCGGCACCGTGAGAGTGTGCGTGAGGTGTCGAAGGGGAGACGCGAGTTGTTTTCGAATCGAGTCAAAAAAAAAAAAGGAGAGTAAATTGGAAACAAAAGGGTATTAAATTGAGTGAATTATGTTAAGTGTAGTGTGTGTGTGTATGTAGATGCACTGTAGCGCACCGGGAACGTGTGGGTTTTCGGGGTGTTACAGATCTTATACCTAGCTCTATTACGAATCTTAATGGAGGATTAATACATATGTAATGACTATATCAATGGACATTACTTTGACTAAATATACTCTATAGTTCTAAGAGTGCAACTCTAAGTATTTAGTGTAATTACTCTAGAGTTAATAATTGTGTTATTTAATATAAAGAGTTTATATTAATTAATAAATATTATTGGAGATTAGAACTATAGGTCCATCGGTCGCTCTGTTATCTTATATCACTATTTAATTTCTATGTTATAAGAATAAATATGTAAATGATTAATTATGATTAATCATTTATAAACACTCAAATGAATATATTATGATTCAAAATATATAAATAGTTTTTTATATTTTGATTCAAAATAAAATATCTCATTAGATGAGATTGTTTTAAAGGGATTTAAATTAAATTTGAAGAATCTCATCGGATGAGATTTGATCTTCAAATTTAAATTGAAGTTGATTATTCAACAAACTATCAAATCAGATTTTTGAAATTTGAATATAAGTAGATCTGAAAAATCTGATCAGATTATATTTGATCTACGATTGATTTTTAGTTTGTTGATTATTTAAAAGTAGATCTGAATAATCTCATAAGATGAGATTATCTTGAAAATTGTTTTCAAAAATATATTCTAAAAACTGTTTTTAGATTATACAATTAATCGATAAATTGGTTTATTAGATAAATCAACTGCTAATCAAATTAGATTTGATTAGATAAGATTTATTTTTTAAAAAATTAGTTTTTATTAAAATAAATCTGAAAATTTATTTTAAAATAAATCTATAAAATTGTCTAATGTGATTGGACAGTAGAGAACAAAAAAAAAAGAAGACAGAAAAGAGAAAAGAGAGATATAATCCCTTTGAGAAAAAGGTGTGACCTTTCCCGTATTCGGTTTTAGGAAAACGTTTTCTAAAATTGAAGTGAGACGTCTCATGTGTTGAGAACACGTCTCTCCACAAATATAAGAGTGTGTTATTCTTATAAGTTGGACGCCCACAAGTCAGAAAATTCAAGTGTAAATATCTTCAGAGAAGAGTCGACGGTTTCAAAGTATTTCGGGAAAAACACTTGATCCTGAGTTAAAACTGTTAAAATCAGACGGGAGTACTTGAGTAAAAGCGTTTATACAAGAGGTATTTTTTTTTATCACTACCTAATCTAAATCTAACAATTTTTCTCAATGTAAATTGTTTACATTTTGAAAATTACATATTTCTCAAAAATATTTTTCTTTTAGACTAACGATCAAAATTCACGGTTTTTGTGATTTTAAAATAGTTTTAAAATCACGTGGGTAACGCATGTCATTATTATTATGAATAATAGTAACATGCGTAGAGACCTCGGCGCCCTGTGTGCACACCGCGTGCTTGTAACTGCTTGTTCAGTAAATGTCCTGCCCAACACTTAGCCAACTTAGCATTTACTTGCATAGCTTCACGGATCTGCCCTTTGGCCCATGTCTGCTTCATGGCCTGTGCACCTTGTGCGTTTTGGTGGGCTACGCGCCCATCTGCCGCGCCCACTGCAGGTCGCACGCCTCACTGCCGCACCCATTGCGGGCCGCGCGCCCCTGCCACGCGCCCGAGGAGTAGCCCAGCTCCTCCCCTCCTTTGGCCCACTTGGCCCTTCCCTTCATGCCTTGTGGGAAGAGGGGTGTAACAATCCACCCCCACCAAATGAAGTCGACGGCCTCGTCGACACCCATGCCAGGTGTCACACCCCCAAATTCGCACCAAGAATTTTTGCCTTCGGGATGTG
>CM039525.1:10854243-10931075 GCA_022433055.1 Begonia peltatifolia | reverse complement strand
GCAATGCAATGACACGATGCAATGATGCTCAAGCACCATAGCCATCCTCACTTACAACACAGAACTCAACTATTAGCTTAATGCGAAGTAAGTAATGCACATAAACACACACTAAATCAAACACCCCCTAACACATGTAGTTTCTACAGTTTCGTCTATACTTTCGTTTTCGTCTCTTTCTTACATCTTATTACTACTGGGTTCTTTTTTATGCGCTTGATCAAGGTGACCCATCTCATGGTCCCCCTCATAGGACAAAGCCAAGCTGGGCTTAGTAAAGTGGTACTACTCGCAATCTCCCTCATAGAATTTCATGAGTGTATTGGTTATTTTTAGTTTATTTGGTGAATTTTGAGATGAAGATTGATGGGTGATTATTTGTGTTTTAAGTTGAGACACTTTTTGGCGAAGCTGTGCGTCGAGCGAGCTTAGGACGCCAGGTAAGTAGTGCATGCATGCGTTTTGCCTAAGTGGGCCTACATTTTAAAACTTTAGGGTTTATGTGATTTGATTGTAGTGTGTGTGCGTATTGTTTGACATGCATCATATTTTAAAAACGAAAACGAAAATGAATTTGAGCATGTTTTGAGTATGTGGTGAGACGTGTGGCGATGGTACCGCGGATCCCGCTAGTGTGCGGGCTGATGCTTCACCCGTCGCGGATTCCACTCGAGGAGTGGGCCGTCTAGGCCGTCATGCAGCGTGAGTGTGTTGACGGTGAGGGTGATGGGCAAAGGTACCACGGATCCTACTAGTGTGTGGGCCGGTGCAACACCAGTTGCGGATTCCGCTCAAGAAATGGGCCGGCTGGGCTGTCGCAAAAAATTGTGCGTGTGGCAATTGTGGCCCCGTGCTGGGGAGGCTGGGACGGGGGCGACGTGTCAGGGTGTAGAGTGGCGCGAGGTACACCCTTACCCTGATGTGGTTGCCGTGTGGTGATGCGTGTGTGTAGCTTATGGGCCTCGTTGCTGGGGAGTCTGGGACGGTGGCGACGTGTCAGGGTGTAGGGTGGCGTGAGGTTCCTCCTTACCCTGGTGCGGCTGCACTACGCATCACAGATGTGACAACATGAGTGTGAATATAGAGACTGCATGTGATAGGATTGCATTGTCGGCTTTTACTTTCATATCGCATTACTTACTGAGCGTTAGGCTTATGTTGTGTGTTATGTAGTGTAGCTGCTGACGACCTTGCTGGTGAGCCTTGAGAGCCTAGTCCTGAGGCATAGGATGGTTGGCGGCGTGCGACCGAGGCACCGGATGGCGGACTTTGTTAGGGCGACCCGACTCGTGGAGATGGTAGGTGGTGGTCTAGTGTGTTTGTGGGCATTTTTCTTTTGTGGTGATTACGTACAGTCGATGAGATGAGTTGTATATGCGTTAGTGTATAGATGTATATGGAGTGCGAGTGATTTTGGTGATGTACGCATATATTTTACATGTAGGAGCTTGGAATTGCTCTATACTGTGAATTTTCTTCGTTTGCATTTGATGGATTTTCGTTGTCTTCATACTCTGATTTTGTTATGGTGTTTTCTCTAGATGATGGATAAATAAATATTGTTAGTTTTTGGTGAACTGTGTGCAGGGTTTTAAATTTTTGGGATAGCCAGTTTTTAGGCGTTACTCTGCCGAAATTTCAGGAGAGGGGTTGGGAGTCGAGAGGATATGAAATAGGTTGAGGTGTGTATAGTGAATGCTAGAGAAGTGTAGATGAGCGTGGGAGTGCGGCGTGATCGCAGGTGCGCGGTCCACGCGGCCTTGCGGGTACTCACCGGTCGCGGCGCCGGGTGAGAGCGAGCGTGCGGACGTGCTGTATAGCGGCAGGGTGCGTGGGGCACGCAGCGCTGTGAGCGTGCACGAGACACAGTGACGTTGAGTTGGCATGTGCGGCACCGCGAGGGTGCGCGTGGGGTGTCCAAGTGGGGACGTGAGTGCGCGGCACCGGATTGTGTAGTTCGAGGGGTGCGGTGGATCCTCTGCTAAAATTTCGAGTCTTACCGTTTTATCTTAAACTATCTTAAATGGTTTTCTTTTCCGCTGCGTAGTTTTTGTGTTGAGGATTTCGTGTTTCCTCTTCGGGACGCGAGTTGTTTTCGAATCGAGTCGAAAATTTTTCATACTCACAAATGTTCTTTTGAAAATGATTTGAAAATGAAAGAGGTATTAAATTGAGTGTGTTATGTCAAGTTTTAGTGTGTGTAGTGTGTAGATGCACTGTAGTGCACCGGGAACGCTGGGTCTCTCGAGGTGTTACAATTCTCTTCATACGTTCATAGCTGCCTTGAAGCATAAGCAACCATTTTACCATCCTGCATTAAGACTCTTCCCAAACTAGTAGTGGAAGCCTCACAATAAATACTTTATTTGGTATCCTCTATAGGCAATGTCAAAACAGAAGCTGTTGTCAATTTCTATTTAACCTTTTGAAAACTGTTCTCACAATCTTCAAACCACTAGAATTTTATACTTTTCCTTTCCAGGCGAGATAGAGGTAGAGCAATTCTAGAAAATCCCTCCATAAATCTTCTGTAGTTAATCGCCAGACCAAGGAAACTCCGTATATCCCCAACGTTTTTAGGTTGTGGCCAATCAATAATATCTTCAATGTTTTATGGATCAACAGAAACTCCATTATGCGAAATAACGTGGCCAAGAAAATTAATCCTATCGAGCCAAAACTCACATTTTGAAAACTTAGCATAAAGTTGATGAAGCTTTAAAACCGCAGTTAAATGCTCCTCATGTTCATCTTTAGTCTTAGAATAGACCAAAATGTTATCAATGAAGACAATCATGAATTTGTCCAAGTGCTCGTGAAATACTCAGGTCATTAAGTCCATAGAAACATTAGGAGCATTGGTTAAAGCAAAGGACATCACTAAGAATTCGTAATGCCCATACTTGGTTTGAAAAGTAGTCTTGGATATATCCTTTGGTTTAATCTTCAACTGATTGTACCCAGATCGCAAATCAATCTTTGAGAACATTCTAGCACCTTGGAGTTGATCGAACAAATCATCAATATGTGGTAGAGGGTACTTCTTTTTAATTGTCAACTTATTCAGTTTCCTGTAGTCAATACACATCCTCAACGATTCACTTTTTTTTTTTACAAAGAGAACTGGTGCTCCCCAAGGTGAAAAACTAGGGCGTATGAAACCTTCTCTGCCAATTCTGTCAACTGCGCCTATAATTCTTTTAATTTTGTAGGAGCCATATGGTACAAATTCTTTGATACTGGTACAGTCCCTAGATATACGTCAATCATAAACGTTACCTATTTGTCTGGGGGCAAACTAGGCAAATCATCCAAGAAAACTTTTAAAAAATTCTATACAACGGGCACATCATGAAGCTTTGCTTCATTCTGTATTCTCGTATCCACCATACTGGCTAGAAATCTTGAGCATCCACTTCTTAATAATCGCTGACCGCTAATAGATGCCACTATAGGTATGTCACTTGTGCTTTTTACTACTCGAAAAGAATACCTTGCACCATTTGGGGATTGAAAATAGATTGTTCTTGATCTACAATGTAATACCCGAAACGTTATCGTATATTTTAATTTTCAGCGCTCAATAAATTAAACTATTTTAATGGATTTGAGAATTTTATAGTAGAAGAGAATAGAATGGAATGAAGAGGAAGTGATGGAGTTGAAAAAAAAAGGAAGAAAACAAAATGTTAAAAGAAGAGAGTGAAGAAGTAAAAGAAGAGAGAGAAGTTGAGTGCAAGGAGAAGATGAGTGGTGTTTGGCATGATGAAGGAAGGAGAGAAGAGAGGAAAGAAGTAAAAGAAGAAAGAGGGAGATTTTATTCTTTTACCAGGTGAAGAAAAAAATGAAAAAAAAATATAATGTTTGATTAAAAAGTGAAGTCCACCGATTGAAGGAAGACATCTCCTCCACTCCTCACACTTATCATTTAAGTGTTTAGTTCGAGAAGATAAACATAACTGAAGCTTCTTCTCCACACAATTTTCTTCCTCCCTTGCTGAAAACCCTTCATAAAACCTCCCTCATTCTCTCAAAGTTTTCTAGATTTTTCAAGGTAAAGTGATTTTTGGGTTTTGGTCATGAAATTGCACGAGTTATTTGTTGATGAAATGGTTGATAGTGTTGCATTTACGAGTGCTTGATGAACTTGAGAGATGGTTCACAAAAATGTTTACGTTTCTCCATTTCTTGTGGGTTTTGAGGTTTAAATGTGATGTAATGGTTGTTTATGGAATGAAATGAATAACGAATAACATATTGGGCATGCATGCTAAAAATGATTGAATTACAGGGCAGTTAGGGTTTCTAGAAGTTTTGATTTTTGTGAGTTGGTTTTTTTTTAAATGTGAATTAAGCATGTTAATGTAGACCATTTAAGGAGTCCATAGCCTTTGGAATTTTTGAATTCAGATATGTATAGGTAAAGTTATGCGATTTTGAAATTCATAGCCAATTGGAAGGAGATTCCGAGATTTAGGTTATTGAATATATTTTTATGTACGTTATTTGATTCCTATGTTTTACATTTGCAAATAAAAAAGAAAGTTGATTAATTGCCTAATTTTGAGTTCAGGACGCGAGATAAGTGCATGTTTGCATGCGTTTTTGCCGATTGGCCAACACCATAAAGAGTTAGGATGTTGATGGCTAGAATGAAAAAATTGGAGATTTATAGTTTTCGAGAATTTTGGTTTGGGTAGAGATTTTAGGTTGTAAGTTATTTATGATAGTCTTTATTATTTATTGATGGATCTATTTATTAGTTTACTTATATTAAGTTTATAGCAATTGAGGTTATGTATTCATGCATCATAGTTTTCCAAATCATAGAAAACGGTGTTATGCATACGTTTTCATGTAAACAGAACAGAAAGAATACAGTAAAGTAAGGTACGTAAATAGTCATTGTGGGTAGGGAACTGAGTTTGGCCGTTCCATTAAGAGGGACTGTCAGGTGTGCCATTCCACTTCCCCTAGAGCGACTTGGTTGTCCTGCCAGATGGACAATCAGTCAGGCCATCTCCCCTCTAAAATCAGGACCCCAATGACTCATGTTATGGAAGAAAATAAAGAACATATCAAGTGCATGTTTTACGAGCAGCATAGCTTATCCATGAGCATGCATTTTTTTTATTCGACGTCACTTACTGAGTATTAGGCTCATTGTGTAATACCCGAAAAATTTCAATTAATTCAATTTTTCGAAATTTTGTATTGGTCAACGGCGAAGTTCGAGTCGAAATCGAGGCCGAAAAGTGCGTAACGTTAGGTAAAGGATTATTTCAGGATTAATGGTAAAGGAGAAATTTTAAGATTTTATCTGAACACCGACCATATAGTAGATTTATCGAAAGAGTTATGGTTGATGACGAAATGGTAATTAGAATTAATTACATCCCCCCCACATGGCGATCGGCGCCCTACTCTAGCAAACGCGGCCTATTTCTTCTCCATTTCCCCAGATTACGGTATGTTTTAGCTAGTTCTCAGTATATAGTTAGTGTGTTGGTTGTTTTAGCAACAAAAACGGAGTTAGCTAGGGTATCGGGGGATTCGGTGAAAACCTAGAAAAGAAATTTAGTGTATAGTTGATTTTGACCAGCATGTTGGTGTTTAATCTAGAAATAGAAGTAGATTACGTGGTTTGATGGCAAAGATTGAGCATTTGGATAGCCAAATGCTTGGATAGTAGAATGGTTTCCGTTCAGCCACATTCGACCAAGTTGTGGAGGTCCAATTAGGAAATGGATGAAACCGTTAGAAACTAGATGTCATGAGAAATCCGTAGCATTTTGAATCGTTCGAATAGGACTAGTATTGGATAGGTTAGGTAATTCCGAAATTGGTCAGAATTTGTGTAGAATGTTGGGAGTTTAGTTAGATGGGTTGATAGAGGGTGTTTCCTTAGAAATTGTGGATTTCATGGACTGTAAATCTGATAGTTATGTAATTTATAGGTTTCTCAGTAAGCAAACATAATACGAGGTTCATATACGAGTGCTAAGGACGCCAGGTAAGTAGTGTGGTAGGAGTTTTGCCTTCGGGCCTACATCACAGTTCAGTAGGTTGCATGGCACGTTTACACTATGTTATGTTTTGTAATATGCATCATGGTTTAAATTACGAAACGAAACGAAAATGAATTTTCATGTTTTTACGAAGTGAAACAGTAGGATGAGATGAAACGAATGAAACGAGAAAATACGTAAGAAGATAATAAAGGTGGGGTTGAGTGGTCTTGTCCCGAGAGGTGGACCGCGAGGTGTATCACTCTTCCTCCGCTTTACGTGGTGACCTTGTCCCGAGAGGTGGACCGCGAGGTGTGTCACTTTACTAGATTGAGGTTGGCCTTGTCCCGAGAGATGGACCGGGAGGTGTGTCACCTTGATCTAGCACATAAAGAAGAACTTTGTAGTAAGAAGATGTAAGAAAGAGATGAAAACGAAAGTAGATACGAAACTGTAGAAATTGCATATGTTAGGATGTGAATGTTTTTCAGTGCGTAAGTTTATATGCATTACTTACTTAGCATTAGGCTAATAGTTGAGTTCTGTGAAGTAGGTGACGATGCAGCAGCTAGTGAGTATCCCGAGCATGCCTAGGACTGAGAGGCAGTTGGAGGAGAACGCTCGTGGAACGACTAAGCCAGCTGTTGAGGCGTTTTGACCATGGCGGGTGTAAGTACGCGTAGCAAGATATTTTGAGTCGTACCTAGTCATTTCAATGTAAAAGAGAGATTTGAATATGGGTTGAGCATTTTGGCGTGCGTAACAGGTTTGTGAATTGAGTCGAGAAGTGGATTTACGATTTTTAAACTTTAGTCAAAATTCGTGTTGTTTTGTTGAATTTCTTTTAAGTTTCTGGGTACAAAGTGTCGACGGAAGTCCATAGGTGTCGACCGGTCAGCGTAAAATAGAGGGGTAGTATCAACCGCGACGCTCGACCTGTGCAGGGCAGAGCCGAGGTAGGTGTCGACCTGCGCGGACAAAGAAGATCAAGGTGTCGACCTGCGACAGCGGGTGTCGACCCTTCTCAAAAATGGGGATAGAAGTGTCGACCGGTGTCCCCCGTGTCGACAGATGAACGGACCCAAGAGATATGTAGTGTCGACCGGTGTTTGTCAGTGTCGACCGATGGAAACCCGAGACAACGTAAGTGTTGACCGGCTCTTGCAGGTGTCGACCGATCTCTTTATTTTTTGGGTTTTAAAAGTGAAGTTATTTAAACCGATTTTAAACGAAGTTTCTGCTGCGGTATTTATATGTATTTCCTTTGGAAGATGTTTTGAAAAAAAAAAAGAGTCGTTTTGAGTTGAAAAATAAAGCTTCCCAATTTCTAAGAAATATTTAGTAGAGGTTATGAGGGATAGTGACGAGTAGTAGTTGGTAGCGAACCGGGAATCACGGAGGATTTTCGGGGCGTTACAGTGTTGGTATTAGAGCCATTTGGTCAAAACATTCAAACGATTACTCAACAGCGCCTATCGCCGCACGACGTGCTCCAACAACTGTAAGTATTTAAGTTTAGTGTTGTTTAGTAAATACTTATGAGCATAGTTGACCCTTGTCCAGGAAAGAAAGTCAAAATGTCTAGACGACCAGGACATCCCATAGTGCCAAGAGAGACAACCGAATCGAGAAGTGAGGACGATTCCGCGACGATACGACAGTTGACAGAATTAGTAAATTGGCAGTCTTAGCAGTTAGGAATGTTGCTGAACCCAGAGGTACAGGGAGGTGCAGGCCCTAGTTCTAGCCAGGACCAGTCGGTTGACCGATTTTAGAGATTGCGGCCACCGACTTTCGAAGGACAAGTATCAAACCCGATGGCTGCCGAGGAGTGGATCCGAGCAATAGAAAGCATGTTTAAATATGCGAAGGTGGAAGAGGAGGATAAAGTTATACTAGCCACCTTTCATTTAGCGAAAGATGCCCGGTTTTGGTGGGAGTCTACAGAGGCCACTGTCTATACCCAGCACATGACATGGGAGAAGTTCAAGAAGGCTTTCTACGACAAGTATTTTAATAGTACGGTGCAGGTAATTAAGATGGTGGAGTTCTAACTACATCAGTGATAGAGTACAACTGGAGATTCGAGTCATTGTCCCGGTTTGCCAGCAATTTGGTAAGCCGGAATGAGGATAAAGTGTTTCAGTTTTTACAAGGATTGAGGTCGGAGATATACAAAGGAGTGCAGATAGCAGGCATACGGGATGTGCCTTACTCCGAGGTGGTGGCCAAGGCATTGGAGGTAGAGGAAACCGAGATGAAGTGTATCAGTCAGCGAGAAGCTTCCAGGAGATCTTTCAGAGAAGCGGCCCTGCAATAGAGCAAGAGTGTCTCCTAGCCGCCACAACAGAGAGGCACAAAAAGGTTTAGCGAGGGTTCTAGCAGCCAAGGAAGTAGTAAGAGGCCGCAAGGACTGGTACAGTACCCCCAGTGCGCTAAATGTATGAAGTATCATCCAGGAGAGTGCAGATGGAACTCCAGAAAGTGCTACAACTGTAATGAAGCCAGATATGTGGCCAGAGACTGCCCGAAGCCCAGGGTTGTACAATGTTTTAATTGTAACGAGGTGGGCCACATCAGCAGAGATTGTTCAGCTTTAAAGAAGGGTCTAACGCGCACAACCCCAAGAGTGTTTGCTATGATTGAGTCGGGAGATGAGGAGCAGCTAGCTGTGGTGTCAGGTACCATATTAGTGAATTCTGTACCTGCCTATACTTTGATTGACTTTGGTGCTACGCATTCTTTTATTGCGACTACGTTCGCAGTCAAGTTAGACGTATGACCTGTGTCAACAGATTGTAGCTACGAGGTGATGCTACCTTCTGGTGGGAGGATACACTCGAATCAGATTGTACGAGATAGCGTGGTATCAGTGGGAAGCAAAAATTTATTAGCCGATCTTATTATTATGGGTATAACGGGATATGATATGATACTGCGAATGGATTGGCTGTTCAAGCACTACGCCACGATTTACTGTAGGGTGGCACAGTGAACTTCCAACCGCCGAACGGTGAGAAGCATACTTTTCAAGCCTCAAAGAATGTCCGAAAAACATCTGCGATGGCGCCTATCAGTGCTCGTCAAGTTTTCTGGTGAGTGTTTTGGTTTTCTTGCCAGTATTATGGATGTGCATATTCCCAAGGATTCGAGACCGCATGATGTTTTAACTGTTCAAGACTTTCCCGAAGTTTTCTTAGATGATTTGCCTGGTTTGCCTCCGGATCGGGAAATAGAGTTTGCAATAGATGTGTATCTGGGAGCTGAACCAGTATCAAAGAATCCCTACAGATTGGCGCTAGCAGAATTGAAGGAGTTGAAGAAACAATTGGAAGAATTGGTAGAGAAAGGGTTTATACGCCCTAGCTTTCACCGTGGGGCGCGCCGATTCTTTTTGTCAAGAAGAAAGATGGGTTGTTACTCATGTGCATCGACTACAGGGAGTTGAATAAGCTAACGATTAAGAATAAGTACCCTCTACCAAGGATAGATGATTTATTTGATCAACTCCAAGGTGCGCGTGTGTTTTCGAAGATTGACCTTAGATCGGGTTATTATCAATTGAAGGTCAGACCAGAAGATATTCCGAAGACGGCTTTTCGGACCCGGTATGGACATTATGAGTTCCTAGTGATGTCTTTTGGACTAAAAATGCTCCAGCAGCCTTTATGGACCTGATGAACAGAGTGTTGCATGATTATCTCAATAAATTCGTCATAGTGTTTATCGATGATATTTTGGTGTACTCTTGGAGCAAGGAGGAGCATAAGGAGCACTAGAAATTGGTGTTGGAAACTCTGAAGCGACACCAACTTTATGCAAAGTTTTCAAACTGCGAATTCTGGCTGGATAGAATCCATTTTCTCGGTCATGTCATCTCAAGCGATGGAATAGCGGTAGATCCAGCAAAGATCTAGACAGTTAAGGAGTGGCCACAGCCGAAGAATGTTACGGAGATGCGGAGTTTTCTCGGGTTAACAGGTTATTACAGGAGCTTCATTGAGGGATTTTCAAAAATTACGGCGCCCCTGACCCGGTTAACGAGAAAAAGTGTGAAATACTTGTGGTCCGAGGATTGTTAGCATAGTTTCCAGACGTTGAAGCAGAGATTGACTACTGCTCCAATCATGACGCTTCCTACCGAGAATGGGAAGTTTAGTATTTACTCCGACGCTTCAAAGATAGGATTGGGATGTGGATTAATGCAGGAAGGGAAAGTGGTACCGTATGCGTCTAGACAATTGAAGGCTTATGAGCAGAACTACCCGACGCACGACCTGGAACTAGCTGCAGTAGTTTTTGAGCTGAAAATTTGGAGGCATTATTTATATGGACAGCAGTGCGAGATATATTTTGATCATAAAAGCTTGAAGTATATTTTTACTCAGAAGGAGCTAAACATGCGGCAACGGCGGTGGTTAGAATTTGTGAAGGATTATGATCTTGAGATTAAGTACCACCCCGGCAAGGCGAACGTGGTGGCCGATGCCTTGAGCAGAGTAACGACATCTAATTCGACTATGATTTCAGGCATGCCTGTGGCTTTGGATGCGGAGTTTTGAAAGTTGGAATTAGAGATGGTGTCGAACGTATCGGCCATGTTATCGGCTATGTCTCTACAGCCCACTATTTTGGAGAAGATCAAGCAGGTCCAGAAGGACAGCACGAAATGCAAAGAAATTCAGTCAAGCATGGCTTCCAACGACAGGTCAGATTTTAGTTATTCGGACGACAGAATTCTTAAGTTTCAAAATAGGTGGTTCGTTCCGAATAATGAAGAACTACAGAGGGAAATATTAGCTGAAGCCCACTCCTCGAGATTTTCTGTGCATCCAGGGAGTACCAAGATGTATAGAGATCTTAAACAGCATTACTGGTGACTTGATATGAAGAGAATGGTGGCGAAGTATGCAGAGGCATGTTTGATCTGCCAGCAGGTTAAGGCTGAGCATCAGAGACTGGCAGGAAAATTACAGCCATTGCCGATACCTAAATGGAAATGGGAGCAAATAGCGATGGACTTTGTTGTAGGGCTGCCTCGGACGACAAAAGGCTATGACGGAATATGGGTAATAGTGGACAGGTTAACCAAATCGACCCATTTTCTGCCAGTGAAGATGACGTATTCTATGGATCACTTCGCCGAACTATACGTTCAAGAGATCATACGATTGCGTGGAGTTCCAACTTCAATTGTATCAGATAGGGACCCTAGATTTACAATAAAGTTCTGGAAGAGTTTGCACAAGGCCATGGGTACGCAGCTCAATTTTAGCACAGCGTTTCATCCTCAGACGGATGGACAATCTGAGAGGACTATTCAGACGCTGGAGGATATGCTTCGAGTTTGTGTATTGGAATTCCAAGGATCATAGAGCAAATATATGCCATTGGTAGAATTTTCTTATAATAACAGTTTCCAGGCCACGATAGGTATGGCTCTATACAAGGCTCTTTACGAGAGAAAGTGCAGGTCTCCGCTTTATTGGGATGAAGTTGTCGAGGCGAGTTTAGTAGGTCTGGATATTTTACAGCAGACAGTAGAGAAAGTTGCATGTATTCGGCAGCGTATCTTAACAGCTCAGAGCCGACAAAAGAGTTATGCAAATTAATGGAGAAGGGAGTTAGAATTTGAAGTGAATGATGAAGTTTTCTTGAAGATCTCTCCGTTCAAAGGAGTTGTGAGATTCGAAAAGAGGGGCAAGTTAAATCCAAGATACATTGGACCCTTTCCTATTACGAAGAGAGTAGGAAAGACAGCTTACCAGCTTTAACTACCAGCCTCTATGGATGAGATTCACAATGTATTCCACGTGTCTATGCTGAGGAAGTGTATACGAGATCCTTCTCATGTGGTGGAACAGCGAGATGTGGAGATTCAACCCACATTAGCGTATGAAGAGAGGCGAGTGGAGATTTTGGATTATGCAGTGAAGACTCTGCGCAACAAGGATATTCCACTGGTGAAAGTTTTGTGGCGCAACCACAACGTAGAAGAGGCAACTTGGGAGCGGCAGCAGGACATGATGAGCGGATACTCAAAACTATTCAGGTAACAAAATTTTGGGGACAAAATTTCTTTTAAGGAAGGTAAAATGTAACACTCGAAAAATTTCAGTTAATTCAATTTTTCAGAATTTCGTATCGGTCAATGGCGAGGTTCAAGTTTGAATCAAAGCCAGAACGTTTGTAACGTTAGGTAAAAGCTTATTTCAGGATCAATGGTGAAGGAGAAATTTTAAGATTTTATCTGAGAACTGACCGTATAGTAGATTTATCAAAAGATTTATGGTTGATGGCGAAATGGTAATTAGAATTAATTATATTAAACAATTTATTAAAAATAAAAATAATAAAAAAGAGGGAGGAACGGATTCCACCCCCCCCCCCCCCCCCCTCAAGTTCTTCTTTTTCTTCATCATCTTCTTCCCCCGCGCGGTGATCGGCGCCCTACTCCAGCAAACTCGGCCGATTTCTTCTCTATTTCCTCATATTACGGTATGTTTTAGCTGGTTCTCAGTATATAGTTAGTGTGTTGGTTGTTTTAGCAACAAAAACGGAGTTAGTTAGGGTATCGGGGGATTCGGTGAAAACCTAGGAGAGAAATTTAGTGTAGAGTTGATTTTGACCAGCATGTTGGTGTTTAATCTAGAAATAGGAGTAGATTACGTGATTTTATGGGAAAGATCGAGCGTTTGGATAGTCGAATGCTCGGATTGTAGAACGGTTCCTGTTCGGCCACATTCAGCCAAGTTGTGGAGGTCCAATTAGGAAATAGATGAAACCGTTAGAAACTAGATGTCATGAGGAATCTGTAGCATTTTGGATCGTCCGAATAGGACGAGTATTGGATAGGTTAGGCAATTCCAAAATTGGTTGGAATTTGTGTAGAATGTTGGGAGTTTAGTTAGATTGGTTGATAGAGGGTGTTTCCTTAGAAATTATGGATTTCATGGACTGTAAATCTGATAGTTATGTAATTTATAGGTTTCCCAATAAGCAAGCGAAATACGAGGTTCATATACGAGTGCTAAGGACGCCAGGTAAGTAGTGTGGTAGGAGTTTTGCCTTCGGGCCTACATCACAATTCAGTAGGTTGCATGACACGTTTACTCTTTGTTCTGTTTTGTAATATGCATCATGATTTTAAATTACGAAACGAAACGAAAATGAATTTTCATGTTTTTACGAAGTGAAACAGTAGAATGAGATGAAACGAATGAAACGAGAAGATACGTAAGAAGATAATAAAGGTGGGGTTGAGTGGTCTTGTCCCGAGAGTGGATCGCGAGGTGTATCACTCTTCCTCCGCTTTACGTGGTGACCTTGTCCTAAGAGGTGGACCGCGAGGTGTGTCACTTTACTAGATTGAGGTTGGCCTTGTCCTGAGAGGTGGACTGCGAGGTGTGTCACCTCGATCTAGCACGTAAAAAAAAACTTTGCAGTAAGAAGATAAAGAAGATGTAAGAAAGAGACGAAAACAAAAGTAGATACGAAACTGTAGAAATTGCATATGTTAGGATGTGAATGTTTTTCAGTGCGTATGTTTATATCCATTACTTACTTAGCATTAGGCTAATAGTCGAGTTCTGTGATGTAGGTGATAACGCAGCAGCTAGTGAGTATCCCTAGCATGCCTAGTATAGAGAGCCAGTTGAAGGAAAATGCTCGTGGGACGATTGGGCCAGCTGTTGAGGCGTTTTGACCATGGCGGGTGTAAGTACGGGTAGTAAGGTATTTTGAGTCGTACCTAGTCATTTCGATGTAAAAGAGAGATTTGAATTTGGGTTGAGCATTTTGGCGTGCGTAATAGGTTTGTGAATTAAGTCGAGAAGTGGATTTACGGTTTTTAAACGTTTAGTCAAAATTCGTGTTGTTTTGTTGTATTTTTTTTACGTTTCTGGGTGCAAAGTGTCGACCGAAGTCCATAGGTGTCGACCGGTCAGTGTAAAATAGAGGGGGAGTGTCAACCGTGAGGCTCGACCTGTGCAGGGCAAAGCCGAGGTAGGTGTCGACTCCTGGTTACAAGTGTCGACCGGTTCATGTAAAATAAACAGTGGTGTCGACCGCGAGGGTAGACCTGCCAGACAGAGAAGATCAAGATGTTGACCTGCGACAGCGGGTGTCGACCCCTCTAAAAAATGGGGGTAGAAGTGTCGATCGGTGTCCCCTGTGTCGACCGATGAAAGGACCCGAGAGATATGTAATGTCGACCGGTGTTTGTCAGTGTCGATCGATGGAAACCCACCACAACGTAAGTGTCGACCGGCTCTTGCAGGTGTCGACCGGTCTCTTTATTTTTAGGTTTTAAAAGTGAAGTTATTTAAACCGATTTTAAATGAAGTTTCCCTTGCGGTATTTATATGTATTTTCTTTGGAAGACGTTTTGAAAAAAAAAAAAATAGTCGTTTTGAGTCGAAAAATAAAGCCTCCCAATTTCTAAGAAATATTTAGTAGAGGTTATGAGGGATAGTGACGAGTAGTAGTTGGTAGCGAACTGGGAATCACGGAGGATTTTCTGGACGTTACACATTAGTTTACTTTGTGATGTAGGTGATAATATCAAACGTGAGGAAGTCGATCCTCAGGATGGTTGACAATGCAGTTGAAGAAGGACCTCCATGGGGTGTGCTTGTAGCAGTTAGGGTAATTTTGACCTGCGGACAAGTCTTTAGGTATTTTGACGAATGTGTATAGATGGATAGATTTAAAACTTTTGGAAAATATGAATTTGTGGTCTAAAAAGTTTATTTAAACCTAGTTTTTAGTTTAAATGTGTTTAGAAAAAATAGATTTACAATTGCTTTAAAGACTTCCGCTAGTTTATTTGGAAAAACAATATGATTATTTAAATTGAGAGAGTTATGTCATTACAAGTTGAACAAGAAAAGGATACGAATGGAAATGAGAAGCAGGTTGATCGCCCCTCCACGAGGAGGGCAATGTATCGCCCACCAAGGGTGACGCATCGCCCTGTGGTGCATTGCAACAACATTATTAAGTAAAATTGTACCTGAGATAACAGAAGGTTGTTATTCACTCTTGGCTTTGATAAGGGCAAAAAAACCCCTGGGTGTCACCTTTGCTTTGTTCTGATTCTTATTCATGATGGGACAGTCTTTAACAAAATGACTAGTTCCGTTGAACTTGAAGCACCGATCAAAGCTAAGTTTGCATTCACCAAGATGGTACCTCAGGCACTTTGGACACTGAGGATATCGTAGAGGCCCTTGCATTTGCTTTCCTTTTTCTTGTCCAATCCTTCCATCATTCGGCCTTTTAATTCCTCTTTGTTATTGTTGTTGTCGCCCCCCTCTATTTTCCTGTTGTTGAGGTTGGACTTCTCGAAATAATCTCCCGGTGGACTCCCTTTGCTTATAAAATTTTTGCTCGGCGGCCTCTTCCATCTCCAAAGCTTTGGCTACCACCTTTGAATAGGTAACGTCTTGGAACCCTGGTATTTTTACACCTCTATATACCTCCACCTTCAAGCCTTAAACAAATTGGTGGACATTATTCTCGTCATTACTCATCAGGTGCGTAGCAAATCTGGATAAGGACTCAAATTGGCGAACATAATCAGCCGCATAACCAATTTGACGCAGTTGTACTAACTCTACCATCTTGCTTGTTTGAATAGCACAACTGAAATACTTTTTGTAGAACAATTCCTTAAACGGGTCCCATGACATCTCTCTGTCATTAATGGTGGTCTTGATGGTGTCCCACCAAAACTCCGCGTCTTTTGCTAGATGGAAAACAACGCAGGAGAGCTTATCTCCTTCCTCCATCTTAGCATAGTCAAACATTCCCTCAATGGTTCGGATCCACTCCTCAGCATAAGTGGGATCCGATGTGTCACGACCTAAAAATCCATCACGATTCCCGGTTCGCTAACCACTACTACTCACTACTCTTACTCATGATCCACTGATAAAATTCGTTCAAAAAAATTGTAAGCTGTTTTTTGACTTGGAACAACACTTTTAAAATCGACTGAAAACCTCGCAGCGGAAGACTTTTGGTTAAAAATAATTTTAAATAGAATATCAAGTCTTTAAAACATTAAAAAATATTTTTGGTCGACCCTGTCGTCACCGGTCGACACTTCGTTCGTCTTTGCTGGCACAGGTCGACCTTCACGGTCGACCCCCTTCTACTCACCCTCAAACCAATTGACACTTCAATCCTCTCTGTTTCCATTGGTCGACCCTCGTGGTCGACACCTCTACCATCTCGTTCATTTCTGGTCGACACCTACAGCTGTAGGTCGACACCTTGATCCTCTTTGTCCGCGCAAGTCGACCCTCGCGGTCGACACCGCTGCCATTTTTTATACTACCGGTCGACAACTACAACCATAGGTTGACACTTACTTCGGCTTTGCCTGTGCAGGTCGACCCTCGCGGTCGACACTTGCAGGCTCTGGTCGACCACTAAGCCTACCGGTCGACACTGCCCTCATAGAACTTCAATAAAACTTCAATTTTTCCCAATATGATCAATTTCGACTTGACGTTAAAAACAACAAAACCATTTTTTTTTGCAGTCAACTAAAAATCGTTGAATACATTCAGAATACTACTGAACATTTGAAATCTATTTTCTTTACAAAATGACTCAAAACGACTCCGACTCGACCTCTACACCCGTACCTATGAACACCCCGTCAAAATCACCCTAACAGCCTGCCAGATCATCCACGAGTGTACTCCTCCAACTGCCTCCTAGTCTTGGCCTCGCTCTGAGTACTGACCAGCTATCGCTTCGTCACCTAAATCACAGAACTCAACTATTAGCGTAATGCTAAGTAAGTAATGCACATAAACACATACTAAATCAAACACACCCTAACACATGCAGTTTCTACAAATTCGTCTCTACTTTCGTTTTCGTCTCTTTCTTACATCTTCTTTATCTTCTTACTACTGGGTTCTTCTTTACGCGCTAGACTAAGTGACCCATCTCACAGTCCCCCTAATAGGACAAAGCCAACCTTGGCCTAGTAAAGTGGTACTCCTCGCAATCCCCTTCATAGGACCAGTGCTACCACGTAAAGCGGGAGAAGAAATGGCATACCTCACGGCCCCCCTTATAGGACCATGCCATTCAACCCCACTTTCATTATCTACTTACGTATCTTCTCAATTTCGTTCTTCACTACTCACATTCTACTATTTTTGTATTATAAATACATGAAAATTCATTTTCATGTCGTTCTCCTACTTTAAAACAATGATGCACAACCCTGAAAGTATAACATAAAATAAACGTGCAATGCATCCTACTGAATCGTGATGTAGGCCCAAAGACAAAACTTCTACTACATTACTTACCTGGCGTCCTTAGCAATTCGTATGTTGAAACGCGTAGTTCGCTTGCTAACTGGAATACCTATAAAATCACACATTTATCAATTCTAATTCGTTATACTCATAAATTGCTAGCTCGAAAGTCATAACTCGTACAAAACCAAAACTTTCTACTAAACCCGAAATCTAACTCAGATTTTGACCCACTTTGGAAATTCATAACTTCTCCAATACTTGTCCGAATTGGACGCTACAAAGTGCTACAGGCTCCTCAGAACGTCTAGTTTCTAATGGTCTCATCTATTTCTGAATTGGACATCTACAACTTGGCCAGATGTGGCCAAACGAAGACCGTTTCAAAACCCGAGTTATCCGGTTCTCTAAATGCTCAATTTTCTCCATAAAAACCTATAATCTACACATTCTTCCAGCTTAAACACCAATACACAACTAACACTCGACTAAATCCTGAAATTTCATACCTTGCACCTAGAGTTTTACTAAAACTACCAAATACTCTCTCTAACCTTAGTTTTACCGCTCAAAATGACTAAAGAACTAATTATCTACTCAAACCTAACTGAACTTACCGTAAATCTGAAGGTTGAAAAAAGAACGGAGAGGAACGTCGGCTGTGCGTCGCTGGAAGGGAGGATTACCGTGTTCTCTCTTGGGTGGGGAGAAAGAACTTAAACGGAGGGGGGGGGGACCATGTTTTGTTTTTTTATAAAATAATAATAATAATTACCTAATTGCCCTTATAACTAAATAATTTAACAATATCGTTATTCTATCTACATTCAATAGTTTTAGATCAATTTGCCGCGACTCTCTTCTCTCTTGGATCTCTAAAATCAATCCTTGTAAGGTCTCATCTGAGGGTATTTCAGTTGATCCGGGGAAGGTTCAGGCTGTAAAGGAGTGGCCGCGGCTGACCAGTGCTAGCGAGATACGCCGTTTTCTGGGGTTGACTGGATATTATCAAAGATTCATTGAGGGGTTCTCTAAGATCTCGGCTCCTTTGACCCGGCTGACCAGAAAGAATGCTAAGTATGAATGGACTGACAGGTGTGAGGACAGCTTCCAGACATTGAAGCAGAGGTTGACTACGGCTCCTGTACTGACGCTGCCCGTTGAAGAAGAGAAGTTCTGCATTTATTGTGACGCCTCCAGGATTGGTTTGGGGTGTGTTTTGATGCAGCGTGGGAGAGTCATTGCCTATGCCTCTAGGCAGTTGAAGGCTTACGAGCAGAATTATCCCACTCACGATTTGGAACTGGTGGCGGTTATATTTGCACTCAAGATTTGGAGGCATTATCTGTATGGGCAACAGTACGAGATTTACTCAGACCATCAGAGCTTGAGGTACATTTTCACGCAGAAGGAGCTGAATTTGAGACAAAGAAGATGGCTCGAGTTGGTCAAGGACTACGATGTGGAGATCAGGTACCACCCGAGAAAGGCGAATGTAGTGGCAGATGCCTTGAGTCGGGTGACGGCTTCGACTTCTGCCATGACTATGATAGTGCCTGTTGAGTTGGTGACAGAGATGCAGAGTTTTGGTCTAGAGGTAGTTTCTGATCTGGCAGCCACTCTTTCTGCCTTGTCGTTGAGGCCGACTATTCTGGACAGGATCAGGCAGACTCAAGAGACTGATTCGGAGTGTAGCGAGCTGAAGGCGAGTATGGAGGCCAGGCCTAATTTTGAGTTCAGCTATTCAGAGGACGGGATTATGAAATTTCAGGATAGGTGGTACGTCCCGAAGGATGAGGAGCTGAGAAGAGATATATTATCAGAGGCCCATTCATCTTCTTTCTCTGTGCATCCGAGAAGCACTAAGATGTATAGGGATTTGAAGCAGCACTATTGATGGCTTAACATGAAATGAGCAGTGGCTGAGTATGTTGAGACCTGCGTAGTCTATCAGTAGGTGAAGGCGGAGCATCAACGACCATCTGGGATGCTCCAACCATTGCCTATACCGGAGTGGAAGTGGGAGCGAATCACCATGGATTTTGTGGTGGGACTGCCGAGGACTGCCAAGGACCATGACGATCTGGGTGATTGTGGACAGGTTGACAAAGTCGTCTCACTTTTTGCCCCTGAGGATGACTTATACGATGGATCAGTTTGCCCAGTTGTATATTCAGGAGATAGTCAGACTTCATGGGATTCCGGTGTCGATTGTTTCAGACCGAGACCCCAGGTTCACGTCCACGTTTTGGAGGAGTTTACATATGGCTATGGGCACCAGGTTAGATTTCAGTACGACCCTTCATCCTCAGACCGACGGGCTGTCAGAGCAGACTATACAAATTCTGGATGATATCCTCAGGGCCTGTGTGTTGGAGTTTCAGGCGACTTGGAGCAAGTTCTTACCGCTAGTGGAATTCTCGTATAATAACAGCTATCAGTCCACCATTGGTATGGCGCCATACAAGGCCCTCTATGGAAGGAAGTGCAGGTTACAATTATATTGGGATGAGGTTGGGGAGGCCCGATTGATAGGTCCTGAGATTTTACAGCAGACTGTCGACAAGATTTCTGTGATACGGAAGAGGATTGAAGCGGCTCAAAGTCGAAAGAAGAGTTATGCTGATCAGAGGCATCGGGAGTTGGAGTTTAATGAGGGCGACGAGGTTTTTTTTAAGGTCTCGCCGTTCAAGGGAGTGGTAAGGTTTGAAAAGCGGGGCAAGCTCAACCCTTTATTTGTGGGACCATTCCCGATTATCAAACGGATTGGGAGAACTGCTTACGAGCTTCAGTTGCCTGCGTCAATGGATGCCATCCATGATGTTTTCCGTGTCTCGATGCTGAGGAAGTGTATGCGCGATCCCTCTCAGGTAGTGCCACAATAAGATATAGAGATCCGGCCGACGCTGTCTTATGAGGAAAAGTCAGTGAGGATCTTAGGATCAGCTGTGAAGGTGCTGCGCAACAAGGAGATGCCGCTGGTCAAGGTGATGTGGCGCAACCATGGTGTGGAGGAAACTACTTGGGAGCGGCGTGATGATATGGAGTGGTAGTATCCCAACTTATTCGGTCCGTAAATTTTGGAGACAAAATTCTTATAAGGTAAGGGAGTGTAATAACCTAGAAAATTTCAGATTTTAAATCTAATTTCTGAAACTTTTAATTTAATTTCGGTTGCGGTTTCAGAAAATATTTTAACGAAAAAATTTAAATTATAAGACTTGGAGTTTAGTTTCGTGGTGGTTTTCGATATTTTAAGTCGGGAGGATGAGAATGTTATGAATTTATGGACGATGAAAACACATGAGGGCATTTTGGTAATTTTCAATTAAATTAAATTAAAATTTTTTTTTAAAAGAGTGGAATGGCTTCGGGTGGAAGCCATTCCACCCTGTTTTGTCCCGCGGCCAAGGGTAGAAGGAGACGCGAGAGAGGGAGGGAGCGATTGGGGAAGAGGACGAACTGCCGGCGATCGACCACCAGAGGAGAGACACGACGCGCTAGGCGATTCCGGCAAGGCAGAACTCGGCGGGAGTGGGTTCTTCCCGAGCTAAAAACACAGGTGAGTTCTCCCCTGTTTCAATTTCTGTCGATCGAACTTGGAAGCTCAATCCTTCTTGAAATTTTCGTCGATTAGAGCTTGTTTTGTGGGGTGTTTTAGGACCTAGCGAGTGTGTGTGTGTGGCTCGGCCTTCCCGCGATAGAACCGAATGAGAAACAAGGAATCTCTCTTTCGGTCCTGCCCTGCTTTGATGGCTAAGCGTGGAGTTGTTTTGCTCTCTACATTTCAGGGATTTTGTGATAAAATTTAGAAGGAATGAGGGGGGATTTCAAGGCTCAATGAACCGATGGAGAATTTCTCGATTTTGGGAAGAAAACCGTGGGAAATTTTGTGCTGTCATGCTATTTTCTAATTAGGAACCACCAAATTATTAATGTATGCATTGGTAGACCGAAATGTGGATGTTCTGTGAAAAAGTTGGCGAAATTGGACCGAAGTTGAGATTTCGGGCATTTTTTTCGTATAAGACCAGCTCTGTATTTGGGGGGTTTTGACAGGGTTATGGTTAATTGTTTTAAATTCTGTTCTTGTGGGTTAAATTGGGTTGTTAGAGGGACGTATGGCCGCTGGAATCGATCGATTCCGGTATCCGACGCAAAAGTTATGCGCGTCGGAAATTTATGTCGAATTTTGGTCCAAGTCAAATTGGCGAGCCTTTTTCATAGAATTTCGACGTGTGATAGTGGCATGGCTGTTTTTGGTGCGTAAAACTAGATTTGAGTGAGTTTTCGTTGAAGAAAAACAAAATGTGAAATTTAATAAAAATGGGCAAATTCGGTTTCGGGGTTTTTCCACCTAGTTGCGGCTTACAGTTTTAAAATCCGTCTTAGTATGTTAAACTAGATTTCTAAGGGGACGTTTAGCTACTTGAATTGTTTGATTCCGTTATGCGCGTCCGGACTTTAGGCTGGTTTTCGGCCGAACCAAACCAGTGACCCGTTTTAGTTGGGATTTCGTGGGTGTAATTAAGGAAGGTTATTTTTAGCTTATTTGGTGAATTTTTAGACGAAGATTGATGGGTGATTATTTGTGTTTTAGGTTGAGACATGTTTTGGAGAAGCTGTGCGTCGAGCGAGCTTAGGACGCTAGGTAAGTAGTGCATGCATGCGTTTTGCTCAAACGGGCCTATACTGTAGAACTTTAGGGTTTATGTGATTGATTGTGGTGTGCGTGCGTATTGTTTGTCATGCATCATATTTTAAAAACGTGGACGAAAATGGTTTTGAGCATGTTTTGAGTATGTGGTGAGGCGTGTGGCGGTGGTACCACGGATCCCGCTAGTGTGCGGGCCAGTGCTTCACCAGTCACGGATTCCGCTCGAGTAGTGGGCCGGCTGGGCCGTCATGCAGCGTGAATGTGTTGACGGTAAGGGTGATGGGCAGTGGTACCGCGGATCCAACTAGTGTGTGGGCCGGTGCAACACCAGGCCGGGATTCCACTCGAGTAGTGGGCCGGCTGGGCTGTCGCAAAATGTGTGTGTGTGTGGCAACTGTGGCCCCGTCCTGGGGAGGCTGGGACGGGGGTGACGTGTCAGGGTGTAGTGTGGCGCAAGGTACACCCTTACCCTGATGTGGTTGCCGTGTGGTGATGCGTGTGTGTAGCTTATAGGCCTCATTGCTGGGGAGTCCGAGACAGTGGCGACGTGTCAAGGTGTAGGGTGGCATTAGGTTTCTTCTTACCCTAATGCAGCTACACTACGCGTCACAGATGTGACAACATGAGTGTGAGTGTAGAGACTGCATGTGATAGGATTGCATTGTCGGCTTTTACTTTCATATCGCATTACTTACTGAGCGTTAAACTTATGTTGTGTGTTCAGTGGTGTAGGTGCTGACGATATTGCTGGTGAGCTTCGAGAGCCTAGTCCTGAGGCATAGGATGGTTGGCGGCGTGTGACCGGGCACCGGATGGCGGATTTTGTTAAGGCGACCCGACCCGTGGTGGTGGTAGGTGACGGTGAGATGCATTGAGTTGTTATTTTTTATTGGGTATTTATGCAGATAGAGGAGGTTGTATAGACGTCGGTTGTATACAATTGTATAGAGTGGTTGTAGTGTTTTGGGGACGCGTATGTATTTTTATATGTTAAAGTATAGTATTGCTCTATACTGTGAATCTTCTTCATTTGCATTTGATGGATTTTTGTTGTCTTCATACTCCGATTTTGTTATGGTGATTTCTCTGGATGATGGATAGATAAATACAGTTAGTTTTTGGTAAACTGCGTGCAGGGTTTTAAATTTTTGGGATAGCAAGTTTTTATGCGTTACTCTTCCGAAATTTCGGGAGAGGGGTTGGGAGTCGAAATGATATGGAATAGGTTGAGGTGTGTACAGTGAATGCTAGAGAATTGTAGATGAGCGTGGGAGTGCGGCGTGATCATAGGTGCGCGGAGCACGCGGCCCTGCGGGTACTCACGGGTCGTGCGGTGCCGGGTTAGAGTGTGCGCACGGACTTACTATATAGCGGCATGGTGCGTGGGGCACGCGGCGCTGTGAGCGTGCGTGAGACACAGTGACGTCGAGTTGGCACGTACGGCACCGCGAGGGTGCGCGCGGGGTGTCGAAGTGGGGATGTGAGTGCACGGCACCGGGTTGTGTAGTTCGAGGGGTGCGTTGGATTCTTTCCTAGGATTTCAAATCTTACCAGTTTATCTTAAACTATTTTAAATTGTTTTCTTTTCCGCTGCGTAGTTTTCAGGTTAAGGACTTCGTGTTTTTTCTTCGAGACGCAAGTTGTTTTCGAATCGAGTCGAAAATTTTTCATACTCACAAATGTTCTTTTGAAAATGATTTGAAAACGAAAGGGGTATTAAATTGAGTGAGTTATATCAAGTGTTAGTGTGTGTAGTGTGTAGATGCACTATAGCGCACCGGGAATGTGGGGTTTCTTATGGTGTTACAATACTAGCATAATTCGTGAACTCCTGGTGACCATCTTAAGTTTCTTATCCTTCGAATAATTTTAAAACTCAAATACCTAGTCTACTTTTCGTTCTTAATCCAAATATCCCTCAGAGTCATTTTTCCCTTGGAAATGTGGAATATTTAACTTGATATTTGTTAAATCGTTATTATCTTGGTTTATTATCTCATTCTATTCTTTTGGGAAATAATTACTATACTCTTCGAACTCTCCATCAAAATCCCTCTTTGTCGTGCATGGCTAGGGGTTAAATTTTCCAACCGATCCATTCTCCGTGTCAGAGCCGTGTATTGTTCTTGCATGAATTTCATGAACAATTTTAAATCAACGTTATTGTGCCTCTCACTCATTGTTTTCGTTGAAAAGAATTAAATAAAGAAAAAATGTTAGTAATCAACAAATAAATCAACTTTACGGACCTCACACTCTCCCTCACTTGTTTATACTCTATGGATGTCACCCCACTCTTGTTTCACTCAAAATATGACTTGTATAAGATAATTTATCACTCTTGTCTTTCATCTCGATCTCTCTTTTAGTTCTTTACGTCAAAACTTGATCAATGGTAAAAATTGAAAAAGCCAAACAAAAAAAAATCTTACATTTAAGGTCAAAGTTCAAATCATTAAGAATGGATAAATCAAGAGCAAAATTTTGAATCAATTTTTAATAAGGCAACAACTCTAGATTTGAATTGAATGATCTAAATTGATGATGAACACTTTTTGAAAGATAAAAAAAGATGAAGATTTTTTAAAAGAAAATTTTTCCTTCCTCTCTTTTTTTTACCTTTGCAACTTTCAAGCAAAGAAAAAAGATTTTTTTTTTTTTTGTACTTGCGAATTTTGAAGAAGAAGAAATAAAAAAACTAGAAAAGATTGATTAAAATCAATTCTTGAATGTTTACCCAGAAGAGAAATCACAAAAAGGATTTTTTTTCTTTTTACTTTTGACAACTCCTTTTTTTTATATAAGGAAGGAAAATTCAAGAAGAAAAACATCAAAACGATAAGGATAGCTTCTTGAATGAATGAGCCAAAACAGATACCAATCGATGTGAAATCCAGATATTAGGAGATTCAAGACCCTCAACAAGCAGAATAGTTCAAAAGATCACATTTTTTATTCAAGAATAAAGTAAAGAATTATAATCGAAGAATTCGATGGAATCATAGTTATCAAAATAGGAGCTTGTGTCAGGACCCGAACCCGACAGACTCTGACAATTAGGATTTCCGAGGTGGGAACACAGCTTGATTTTCAAATTTGCATGGTTATGTTTCTATTTCCATCGATCTCCGTATTCTAGTATCTGGTATTTCAAATTATGATATTTCTATAAAATTCTGCAAACAATATTAATAATCCATTTCTATATGTACATCTGTAGCGCCTCGAAAATCTACACGTTTTCGGTACGCTCACTACTACTATTCACTACTCTGATACTATCTCTGTAGCGCCACTGAGTCATCCCCGGACCCAGATCGCTAACTCTACTCATATACATACACTCGGGTAAAATTCATGTAAAAATTTAAAACATTATTCCTCGACTTAAAATGACATTTATGAAAACATTTCAAATCGTCGTAGCGGAAGACTTGGATTAAAATCAGTTTAAATAAAATTTCAAGCTTTTAAAACATGATTTTCGGTCGATCCCTGTAAGGATCAGTCGACACTTCATATACCTCTGTTTTCATCTGTCGATCCTAGCGGTCGACATCTCTCTGATCATCACACTAATCGGTCGACATCTGTGAACATAGGTCGACACTCCAATCTTCTCTACCCGCACCGGTCGATCTCCATGGTCGACACTTCTACGCTCATCACAGAGAGCGGTCGACACCTGTCTTCACAGGTCGACACCTTCATCCTCTCTGTTTCTATCGGTCGAACCTCGTGGTCGACATTTGCCAAGTTTGGTCGACCACTAAGCCTACCGGTCGACACTTCCTTTCCGGAAATCTGACTGGAAACCTTAAACTTTCCCAAAAACAATCGGACTTCCGACTCAACGGTAAAAATAACACAACGTACACTTTTCCATCAACTCAAAATCATTATTTACATAAAAAAAAACAACTACTAAAGTTTGAAATACGTCTATACATTCAAATGACTCAAAACAATTTTGACTAAACCCCAAAACCCGTACCTACGCCCACCATGGTCAAAATGCCCTAACAGTTAGCCAAGTCGTCCATGAGCGCACTCCTCCAATAGTCTCCCAGTCTTGGCCTTGCTCAGGGTACTCACCAGTGACTGCCTCGTCACCTACATCACAGAACTTATCTATTAGCCTAATGCTAAGTAATTAATGTGCATAAAACATACATACTGAAAATAAACGTTTCTTAACATATGCAATTTCTATAATTTCGTCTCTACTTTCGTCTTTGTTTCTTTCGTACATATTCTTTATCTTCTTACTACTGAGTTCTTCTTTACGTGCTAGATCAAGGTGACACACCTTGCGGTCCACCTCACAGAACAAGGCAAACCTTGATCTAGTAAAGTGACATACCTCGCGGTCCACCTCACGGGATGAGACCACCCAATCCCACTTTCATTATCTTCTCATTTCGTTCATCACGTCACATCCTACTGTTTCATTTCGTAAAAACATGG
The DNA here is from genome assembly GCA_022433055.1 of Begonia peltatifolia. Classification (NCBI taxonomy): domain Eukaryota; kingdom Viridiplantae; phylum Streptophyta; class Magnoliopsida; order Cucurbitales; family Begoniaceae; genus Begonia; species Begonia peltatifolia. Next base: position 10,904,658 of record CM039525.1, on the reverse strand, counting down.
AAATTCATTTCGTTTCGTTCTCGTACTTTAAAACCATGAATGCATAATCAACTAAAATATAACATAAACTAAATGTGCATGCAACCTACCAAACTGTGATGTAGGCCCGAAGGCAAAAACACCTACGAACTACTTACCTAGTGTCCTAACAATTCGTATCTTGAAGTTCGTAATTTGCTCGTTAAACTGGGGAACCTATAAAACCACACATTTATGCTCTACTTTTCTTCAAATTCATAAAACTCTAAAGCGAATCCCAATTTTACATCTAATCTATCTAAACCCGAATTCCAACTCAATTTTCGACCAACCTTCGGAAATGCATAACTTATCCAATACTCGTCCGATTTGGATGATTCGAAATGATTCAGATTTCATAGGACGTCTTATTTCTAACAGTAAAATCCAATTCCTAATCCAACACTTACAGCTTAGCAGAATGCGGCCAAAAGGAAACCATTTTGTAACCCAAATATTCGGCTATCTAAATACTCAATCTTCTCCATAAAACCCGTAATCTACTCCAACTTGCAGTTTAAACACCAATACACGGATAAAAATCAACTATAAATCTCCAAATTTGTATCCCCCTCCTAGGGTTTCACCAAACTACCCAATACTCTCTGTAACTTCATTTTTACCGCTCAAAACACTATATGACTAACTATCTACTCAAAAACTAACTTAAACTTACCGTAGATTTGAAGGTTGATGGAGGAATTGAGGAGAATCGATGCTAGAGGGGAGATCGCCAAAGGAAGGGTTTCGCGCAGATGAGGGAGGGGAGAAACAGGGGTTTGGTGCGGGGGAGAAAATGCCGCAAGGTGTTCTTATGTTTTTTTTAATAATAATAATAATAATCTAATTACTAAATCGCCCTCAACCTATAACCGTTTAATTAAACTGTTATTAGGTTTGTTTTCGGTCAAACTTTTATAATTTTCCCTTCTCCATTAGCCTCGAAATAATCTTTTACCTAACCGGTAAAATTTTCTGACCTTAACTCCGACTAGAATCCCACTGTTTACCGTTACGTAAACACAAAAATTATTTAATGAGAAATTTCGGGCGTTATGTAACACTCGAAAAATTTTAGTTAATTCGATTTTTTTAGAATTTTGTATTGGTCAACGGCAAGGTTTGAGTCGGAATCGAGGCCGGGAAGTTTGTAACGTTAGGTAAAAGAATATTTCAGGAATAATGGCGAAAGTAAAATTTTAAGATTTTATCCGAACACTGATCGTATAGTAGATTTATCGAAAAAGTTATGTTTGAGGGCGAAATGGTAATTGTGATTAATTATATTAAATAATATATAAAAAAAAAAGAAGAAGAACACTCGGTATTCTTCTTCCCCAATAATCTCTTCCCCTCCCCCCCTCCATTGTTTCTTCTTCTTCTTCTTCCGTACGAACAACTCGACGTCTCCTTTCAGCGGCGGTTTCCTTTCGTTCTCATTTGTTTCTTCAAATCTACGGTAAGTTTTGATTAAATTTCAGTGGATAGCTAGTACTTTAGTTGTTTTGCGCGGTAAAAGTGGAATTAGGGAGAGAGTTGGGTGACCCCTAAGAGGGAGATATGAAATTTGGAGGTTTTAGCTGATTTCGTACGTATGTTCATGTTTAATCTAGAAATAGGAGTAGATTATGGGATTTTACGGGAAAGATCGAGCATTTGGATAGCCGAATGCTCGGATTGTAGAACGGTTTCCATTCGGCTAAGTTGTGGAGGTCCAATTAGGAAATAGATGAAATCGTTAGAAACTAGATGTTAAGAGGGACCCATAGCATTTTGAATCGTCCAAATCGGACAAGTATTGGCGGAGTTATGAACTTTTGAAGGTTAATCGAAGCGTTAGTTAGAAATTAGATTTAGTGGTTGGTTCCTTTAAAGTTTTACGGAGTTAATGGAAGGTAGAGCTAATAGATGTGTGGTTTTATAGGTTTTCCAGTTAATATGCGAGATTCGGACTACGAGTGCTAAGACGCTAGGTAAGTAGTGTCGTACGAGTTTTGCCCTCGGGCCTATATCATAGTATAGTAGGTTGCATTGCACGTTTATATTATGTTATGCTTTATTGATTGTGCATCATGGTTTTAATTTACGATACAAAACGAAAATGAATTTCCATGTTTTTACGAAGTGAAACGGTAGGATGAGATGAAACGAATGAAACGAGAAGATACGTAAGAAGATAATAAAGGTGGGGTTGAGTGGTCTTGTCCAGTGAGGTGGACTGCGAGGTGTATCACTCTTCCTCCGCTTCACGTGGTGATCTTGTCCAGTGAGGTGGACCGCGAGGTGTGTCACTTTACTAGATCGAGTTGGCCTTGTCCAGTGAGGTGGACCGTGAGGTGTGTCATCTCGATCTAGCACGTAAAGAAGAATCCAGTAGTAAGAAGATAAAGAAGATGTAAGAAAGAGACGAAAACGAAAGTAGAGACAAAACTGTAGAAACTACATATGTTAAGATGTGAATGTTTTCAGTGTTTAAATTTATATGCATTGCTTACTTAGCATTAGGCTAATAGTTGAGTTCTGTGATGTAGGTGATGACGCAGCAGCTAGTGAGTATCCTGAGCATGCCTAGAACTAGGAGGCAGTTGGAGGAAAACGCTCGTGGGATGACTAGGGCAGCTGTTGAGGCGTTTTGACCATGGCGGGTGTGCGTACGGGTAGTGAGGTATTTTGAGTCGTACTTAGTCATTTTGATGTAAATGTGATATTTGAATTTGAGTGAGTATTTTGACGTGCGTAATAGGTTTGTAAATTGAGTCGAGAAGTGGATTTATGGGTTTTAAACGTTTAGTCAAAATTCGTGTTGTTTTGTTGAATTTTGTTAAAGTTCTGGGTGCAAAGTGTCGATCGAAGTCTGGAGGTGACGACCGGTCACTGTAATATAGAGGGTGAGTGTTGACCGCGAGGCTCGACCTGTGCAAGGCAGAGTCAAGGTAGGTGTCGACCCCTGGTTACAAGTGTCGATCGGTCCGTGTAAAATGGGCAGTGGTGTCGATCATGAGGGTCGACCTGCGCGGACAGAGAGGATCAAGGTGTCGACCTGCGACAGCGGGTGTCGACCCTTCTCTAAAATGGAGGTAGAAGTGTCGACTGGTGGCCCCGGTGTCGACCGGTGCCCCCGATGAAAGGACCCGAGAGATATGCAGTGTCGACCGGTGTTTGCCAGTGTCGACCGATGGAAACCTGAGACAATTTAAGTGTCGACTGGCTCTTGTAAGTGTCCACCGGTCTCTTGATTTTTATGTTTAAAAAAAAAATGGAGTTTCTTTAAACGGATTGTAAACGAGTTTCCGCTGCGGTATTTATATGTAATTCCTTTGGAAGACGTTTTGAGTATAAAAAAAAAAGAGAGTCGTTCTGAGTCGAAAAATAAAGCTTCCCAATTTCTAGGAAATATTTAGTAAAGGGTATGAGAGATATTGACGAGTAGTAGTTGATAGCGAACCGAGAATCACGGAGGATTCTTGGGGTGTTACACGTTACATTCCACCCTCCTTAAAAACATTTTCTCCTCAAAATTTGTTACCTGAATAAGTTTGGGCATCGACTCATCATGTTCTGTTGTTACTCTCAAGTTGCTTCTTCCACGTTGTGGTTGCACCATAATACTTTCACTAGTGGAATCTCCTTGTTGCGTAGAATCTTCATTGCATAATCCAGAATTTCCACTGGCTTCTCCTCATAAGTTAACGTCGGCTGGATCTCTATGTTCTCTTGCTCCACGACGTGAGAAGAATATCACATATACTTCCTCAACATGGATACATGGAATACATTGTGAATCCCATCCATCGACGCTGGCAGTTGTAACTGATAAGCTGCCTTTCTTACTCTCCTCGTAATAGGAAATGGTCCAATGTATCTAGGGTTTAACTTGCCCCTTTTTCTGAATATTACAACTCTTTTGAAAGGAGAGATCTTCAGAAAGACTTCATCATCTACTTCAAATTCTAGCTCTCTCCTCCAACGATCTGCATAACTCTTCTGTCGGCTTTGAGCTATTAAGATCAGTTGTCTAATAAATGCAACCTTGTCTGCTGTCTGCTGTAAAATATCCAGACCAACCAATCTTGCTTTGCCGACTTCGTCCCAATGTAGCGGAGATCTGCCCTTTCTCCCGTAAAGAGCCTCGTAAGCAGCCATACCTATCGTTGCTTGAAAGATGTTGTTATATGAAAACTCCAGCAATGGTAGGTATTTGCTCCATGAACGCTGAAATTCTAATACGCAAGTTCTGAGCATATCCTCCAACATTTGAATAGTCCTATCAGATTGTTCGTCCGTCTGAGGATAAAATGCCCTACTGAAATTGAGCTGCGTAGCCATAGCTTTGTGCAGATTCTTCCAAAACTTCGATGTTAATTTAAGGTCTCTGTCTGATACAATCGAAGTCGGAACTCCGTGTAATCATACGATCTCTTGAATATACAATTCGGTGAACTGGTCCATAGAATATGTCATATTTACCAGCAAAAAATGGGATGACTTGGTTAATCGATCCACAATCACCCATACCATCATAACCCTTTGTTGTCCGAGGCAACCTGACAACAAAGTCCATTGATATTTGCTCCCATTTTCATTCAGGGATAGACAATGGTTGTAGCTTTCCTACTGTCATCTGGTGTTCAGCCTTAATTTACTGACAAATCAAACACACCTCAACGAACTTTGCCACAATCCTCTTCATATTAGGCCACCAGTAATGTTGCTTAAGGTCCCTGTTCATCTTGGTACTCCCTGTATGCATAGAAAACCTCGAAGAGTGGGATTCAACCAGTATTTCTCTTTGTAGTTCGTCTAAATAACTGAATTCTGACCTATTGTTAGAATCCATGCTTGATTTAATTTTTTTGCATTCAGCGTCGTCCTTCTGAGCTTGCTTAATCTTTTCCAAAATAGTGGATTGTAGAGATATAGCTGACAACATGGCCGACACATTCGACACCACATTTAAGTTGAATTTTTGAAACTATGCATCCAAAGTTAATGGTATGCCTAAAGTCATGGCTGAAGTTGATGCCGTCACTCTGCTCAATGCATCGACCACTACGTTTACCTTGCCAGGGTGGTATTTAATTTCAAAGTCTTAGGCCTTGATGAACTCTAACTACCGCCGCTTCCTCATATTCAACTCCCTTTGGGTGAAAATATACTTCAAACTTTTGTGGTCCTAATATATCTTACATGGCTGTCCATACAGTTAATGTCTCTAAATTTTCAGCGCGAAAACTACCACGGCTAACTCCAGGTCATGTGTCGGATAGTTCTGCTCATAGGTTTTCAATTGCCTAGAGACATAAGCTACCACCTTCCCTTCCTACATCAGCACACAACCAAGACCTATCTTGAAGTGTCGCAATAATGATAAATCTCCCGTCCTCAGCAGGAAGCAACAAAATCGGAGCAGTAGTTAATCTTTGCTTTAATGTCTGGAAACTGTGCTGCCAATCTTTAGACCACAGATAATTCACATTTTTCCTCGTCAAACGGGTCAGAGACGTTGCAATCTTTGAAAATCCTTCAATAAATCTTTTGTAATAACTTGCTAACCCAAGGAAACTTCGTATCTCAGTGACATTTTTTGGGTGTGGCCACTATGTAACTGCCTGGATCTTCACTAGATCAATAGATATGCCATCGCTCGAGATGACATGACCTAGGAAATGAACCCTATCCAACCAGAACTCGCATTTAGAAAACTTTGCGTAGAGTTGGTGTGGCTTCAGGGTTTCCAACACTGCTTTCAAATGCTCGTTGTGTTCCTCCTTACTGTGGGAATAGATCAAGATATCATTGATAAACACTATGACGAATGTAACACCCCGAGAAAATCCACGTTCCTAGTGCACTACAGTGCATCTACACACTACGACACACTAACACTTGACATAACTCACTCAATTTAATCCCACTTTCGTTTTCAAATCATCTTCAAAAGAACATTTGTGAGTATGAAAAATTTTCAACTCGAATCGAAAATAACCTGCGCCCCAAAAAGTGAACACGAAATCCTCAATGTAAAAATACGCAGCGGAAAAGAAAACAATTTAAATTAGTTTTAAAATAAACGGACAAAACTTGAAATCCTAGGAAAGAATCCAACACCCCTCGAACTGCGCAAATCATTTGCCGCGCACCCACATCCCCCACTTCGATGCCCCGAGCGCACCCTCGCGGTGTCGCATGTGCCAACTCAATATCATCGCATCTAGCGCACGCTCACAGCAGCGCGTGCCCCACGTACCCTGCCGCTGTACATCACGTCCGCCCGTACGCCCAAACCCTACGCCGTACGACCCGTGAGCACCTGTAGGGCCGCATGCCCCGTGCACCGGCGATCACGCCGCACTTCCACGCTCATCTACACTTCTCTAGCACTTGTTGTACACATCCCAACCTATTCTATATCCTTTCGACTCCCAACCCCTCTCTCGAAATTTTGACAGAGTAACGCCTAAAAACTGGCTATCCCAAAAATTTAAAACCCTGCACACAGTTCACCAAAAAATAACAGTGTTTATCTATCAACCATCCAGAGAATCTCCAATACAAAATCAGAGTTAAAGACAACGACAATCCATCAAATACAAATGAAGAAAGTCCACAGTATAGAGCAATATCATACTCTAATATATAAAAATACATACGCGTCCCCAAAACACTGCAACCACTCTATATAATCCTGTACAACCGACGTCTATACAAACTCCTCTATCCGCATAATACCCGACACAAAATAACAACCCAACGAATCTCACCATCACCTACCACCACCACGGGTCGGGTCGCCCTAGCAAAATCTGCCGTCCGGTGTCCCAGTCACACGCCGCCAACCATCCTATGCCTCAGGACTAGACTCTCGAGGCTCACCAGCGATATCGTCAGCACCTACACCACAGAACACGCAACATAAGCCTAACGCTTAGTAAATAATGCAATATGAAAGTAAAAGCCGACAATGCAATCCTATCATATACAGTCTCTACACTCACACTCATGTTGTCATATCTGTGACGCGTAGCGTAGCCGCACAAGGGTAAGGAGGAACCTAACGCCACCCTACTCCCTGACACGTTGCCACCGTCCCAGACTCCCCAGCAACGAGGCCCACAAGCTACACCCACGCATCACCACACGGCAACCACATCAGGGTAAGGGTGTACCTCGCGGCACACTACACCCTGACACGTCGCCTCCGTCCCAGCCTCCCCAGCACGGGGCCACAGTTGCCACACACACACGTTTCACGACAGCCAAGCTGGCCCACGCATCGAACGGAATCCGCGACTGGTGTTGCACCGGCCCACACACAAGTAGGATCTGCGGTACCACTGCCCATCACCCTCACTGTCAACACATTCACGCCGCGTGACGGCCCAACCGGCCCACTCCTCGAGTGAAATCCGCGACTAGTGAAGCACTGGCCCGCACACTAGCAGAATCCGCGGTCCCACCGCCATGTGTCTCGTCACTTACTAAAAATATGCTCAAAACCATTTTTGTTCCCGTTTTAAAAAAATAATGCATGTCACACAATACGCAAGCATACCACAATCAATCACATAAATCCTAAAGTTCTACGGTGTAGGGCTACTTGGGCAAAACACATGCATGCACTACTTACCTGGAGTCCTAAGCTCGCTCGACGCACAGCTTCGCCTAAAAAAAGCCTCAACCTAAAACACAACCAATCCCTCATTAGTATTTATTTCAAAATTCACCAAATAGCTAAAAATAACATTCCTTAACTACACTCATGAAATTCCAACTAAAACGGGTTATTGGTTTGGTTCGGCCGAAAACCAACCTAAAGTTCGGACGCACATAACTTTTGCGTCCATTAACGGAATTGAGTGATTGAAGTGGCTAAATGTCCCCTTAGTAACCTAGTTTAACATACTAAGACAGATTTCAAAACGGTTACCAGCAGATCGGTGAAAAACACCAAAAACTGAATCTGCTTTTTTTATCCAAATTTCACATTCTCATTTCCTTCAACCAAAACTCACTCAATTTATCTTTACACACCAAAAACATCTATGCCACTATCACCCGTCGAAATTCCACAAAAAACGCTCACTAATTTGACTTGGACCAAAATCTGACATAAACTTCCGACGCGCATAACTTTTGTGTCGAATATCGGAATCGAACGCTTCTAGCGGCCAAACGCTCCTCTAACCATCAATTTTAACTCATCGAGCCTCACCAAATGCCCTGCAAACCGCGACAAGGCCTCAAACTGTCGTACATACTCGGCCACAGTGCCGGTCTGCCTCAACTGCGCAAACTCCACCATCTTCTGTGTCCTGACAGAATTGCTGAAATACTTACCGAAAAACACCGACCTGAACTCCTCCCAAGTCATGGTCTCCACATCCCTCGTGGCCACTACCGTATCCCACCAAAGACTCGCATCCATTGCCAGATAGAATGCCGCACTAGAAACTCTGTCCTGCTCCTCTACCTTGGCAAAACCCATCATCCTCTCCATGCTTCGTATCCACTCCTCAGCACTGAAAGGATCCAGAGATGACCCGTCAAAAGTCGGGGGTCTAAGTCTATGCAGCCTATCACCCCCTCTGTCAGACGAACCCTGGGCGCTAGACTGACCCTGGTCGTCCCTGCTCATAAATCTCTCCAACTGCTGAGACTGACGCTGGACTAACTCAGTAAGCTGCCAGACGGTATCACCCATGTCGCCCATAGCTCCAGAAGGCGCCTCTCGTCGTGGTTGCCCTCTACCTCTACCTCTTGCCTCTCCTGACATTTTCTACCTTTAACATATACAAAGCTCACATTAGTACTACAATAAATTCAAATCTAAACAATTACAATTGGTGGAGTGCTCCCGTGCAGCGGCTAGCGGTGTTAGGTAATCCTCTGAACGACGTCGACCCCGTGGCTCTGATAACATAACTGTAACACCCCCAGAAAACCCACGTTCTCGGTGCGCTACAGTGCATCTACACATTACGACACGCTAACACTTGACATAACTCACTCAATTTAATACCACTTTCGTTTTCAAATCATCTTCAAAAGAACATTTGTGAGTATGAAAAATTTTCAACTTGAATCGAAAAGAACCCGCGCCCCGAAGAGGGAACACGATATCCTCAATGTAAAAATACGCAGCGAAAAAGAAAACAATTTAAATTAGTTTTAAAATAAACTGACAAGACTCGAAATCCTAGGAAAGAATCCAACACCCCTCGAACTGCACAAATCATGTGCCGCGCACCCCCATCCCCCACTTCGATGCCCAGTGAGTACCCTCGCGGTGTCGCATGCGCCAACTCAACATCAGTGCGTCTTGCGCATGCTCACAGCGCCGCGTGCCCCACGCACCCTGCCGCTATACATCACGTCCGTGCGCACGCCCTCACCCGACGCCGCACGACCGTGAGCACCGGCAGGGCCGCGTGCCCGCGCATCTGCGATCACGCCGCACTCCCACGCTCATCTACACTTCTCTAGCACTCGATGTACACATCCCAACCTATTCTATATCCTTTCGACTCCCAACCCCTCTCCCGAAATTTTGGCAGAGTAATGCCTGAAAACTAGCTATCCCAAAAATTTAAAACACTACACACAGTTCACCAAAAGCTGACAGTGTTTATCTATCAACCATCCAGAGAATCTCCAATACAAAATCAGAGTTAAAGACAATGACAATCCATCAAATAAAAATGAAGAAAGCCCACAGTATAGAGCAATATCATACTCTAACATATAAAAATACGTATGCGTCCCCAAAACACTACAACCACTCTATATAATCCTGTACAACGATGTCTATCCAAACTCCTCTATCCGCATAATACCCGACACAAAATAACAACCCAACGAATCTCACCATCACCTACCACCGCCACGGGTCGGGTCGCCCTAACAAAATCCGCCGTCCGGTACCCCGGTCACCCGCCGCCAACCATCCTATGCCTAAAGAATAGGCTCTCGAGGCTCACAAGCGATATCGTCAGCACCTACACCAGAGAACACACAATATAAGCCTAACGCTCAGTAAGTAATGCGATATGAAAGTAAAATCCAACAATACAATCCTATCACATGCAGTCTCTACACTTACACTCATGATGTCACATCTGTGACCGTAATGTAGTCGCACCAGGGTAAGGAGGAACTTAACGCCACCCTACACCCTGACACGTTGCCACCGTCCCAGACTCTCCAGCAACGAGGCCCACAAGCTACACCCATGCATCACCACACGACAACCACATCAGAGTAATGGTGTACCTCGCGCCACACTACACCCTGACACGTCACCCCCGTCTCAGCCTCCCTAGTACGGGGCCACAGTTGCCACACACGTAAGTTTCGCGGTAGCACAGCCGGCCCACTTCTCGAGCCGAATCCGAGACTGGTGTTGTACTGGCCCACACACAAGTAGGATCCGCGGTACCACTACCTATCACCCTCACCGTCAACACATTCACGCCGCGTGACGGCCCAGCCAGCCCACTCATCGAGTGAAATCCGCGACTAGTAAAGCACCGGCCCGCACACTAGCAGGATCCGCGGTATCACCGTCACGCGTCTCGTCACTTACTAAAAATATGCTCAAAACCATTATCGTTCCCGTTTTAAAAACATGATGCATGTCACACAATACGCACGCACACCACAATCAATCACATAAATCTTAAAGTTCTACGGTGGAGGCCCACTTGGGCAAAATGCATGCATGCACTACTTACCTGCCGTCTTAAACTCGCTCGACGCACAACTTCTCCCAAAAAAAGCCTCAACTTAAAACACGACCAATCTCTCATCAGTATTTGTTTCAAAATTCACCAAATAGCTAAAAATAACATTCCTTAACTACACTTATGAAATTCCAACTAAAACGGGTCATTGGTTTAGTTCGGCCGAAAACCAGCCTAAAGTTCGAACGTGCATAACTTTTGCGTCCTTTAACGGAATCGAGTGATTCAAGTTGCTAAACGTCCCCTTAGGAAGCTAGTTTAACATACTAAGATAGGTTTAAAAACGGTAAGCTGCAAATCAGTGAAAAACACCAAAAACCGAATCTTCCCTTTTTATCCAAATTTCACATTTTCATTTCCTTCAACGAAAACTCACTTAATTTAGCTTTACGCACAAAAAACAGCCATGTCACTATCACCCGTCAAAATTCTACGAAAAACGCTCACTAATTTGGCTTGGACCAAAATCTGACATAAATTTTCGAGGCGTATAACTTTTGTGTCGAATATCGGAATCGAACGATTCCAGCGGCCAAACGCTCCTCTAACCATCAATTTTAACTCACTAAAATAGAATTTAAAATGATTAACCGTAGCCCCATCAAAATCCCCAAAAACAAGACTGTTCTTATACGAAAAAATATTCAAAATCTCAACTTCGGTCCAATTTCACCAATTTCTTCACTGAACATCCACATTTCGGTTTACCAATGGATACATTAACAATTTGGGGATTCCTAATTATAAAATAGCATGGCAGCACAAAACTTATCACGGTTTTCTTTCCAAAACCATGCATTTTTCAACCAGTTCATTGAACCCTGAAATTCACCCCCATTCCTTTTAAATTCTAGCACAAAACCCCTGAAACGTAGAGAGCAAAACAACTCCACGCTCGGCCATCAAAGCAGGACAAGACCGAAAGAGAGAACTCCCTGTTTCTTATTCGGTTATGTCACGCGAAGGCTGAGCCACACACACACACTCGCTAGGTTCTAAAACACCCCACAAAAACAAACTCTAATCGTCAAAATTTCAAGAAGGACTGAGCTTCCAAGTTCGGTCGACAGAAACCGAAACAGGGGAGAAATCACCTGTGTTTTTAGCTCAGGAAGAACCCACTCCCGCGATTTTCTGCCTCGTCGAAATCGTCTAGCACGTCGCGTCTCTTCTCCGGTGGTCGATCGCCGGCAGTTCGTCCGCCTTCTTCAATCGCTCTCTTGCTCGTGTCTTACCTCTCGGGAATTCGGGTCGCAGAGTCACCGAAGTGGAATGGCTTCTTCGTGAAGCCATTCCACTTAACAGATTTCTTTTTATTTTTTTTAAATTGAATTTAAACAAATAAAAAATTTCCTTAACGCCCTCACGTGTTATTTTTTTATCGTCCGTAATCTCGTTGAATTCACGACCTCCCGACCTTAAATTCCAAAAACCATCACAGAAGTAGACTCCGAGTTTTATAATTTAATTTACCCGTTAAATATTTTCTGAAACTCCAACCGAACTTAAATTAAAAGTTTCGAAAATAAAATTTAAAAATCAAAAATTTCTGGGTTATTGCAACGAATTTATCGAGATAATCATGGAATACTCTATTTATCAGGTCTATGAAGGCGGCTGGAGCATCCGTCAATCCAAAAGACATCACCAAGAATTCATAATGCCCATACTGCGTCCGAAAAGCTTTATTTGGAATATCTTCTGATCTGACCTTCAGCTGATAGTAGCCTGATCTTAGGTCGATCTTAGAAAACACTTGCACTCCCTGCAATAGGTCGAACAAGTCATCTATCCTTGGCAGAGGATACTTGTTTTTAACAGTCAACTTGTTCAACTCCTTGTAGTCGATGCACAACCGTAAAGATCCATTCTTCTTTTTGACAAATAAGACCGGCACACCCCACGACAAAAAGTTGGGTCGTATAAATAATTTTTCTACCAACTCCTCCAATTGCTTCTTCAATTCTTTCAGTTCCATCTGCGCTAATCTATAAGGAATCTTCGACATCGCCTTAGCCCCTGAATATACATCAACAGAAAACTCTATCTCTCAGTCCAGAGGCAGACCAGGTAGATCATCTAGGAAAACTTCTGTGAAGTCTTCAACAACTATAATATTTTGAGGCTTTAATTCTCTGGAAACTTGCAAATCAATAACATTGACAAAAAAATCAGAAGACTCACTGATTAAAACTTGACGAGCACTAACAGGAGCCATGACAGATATCTTTCTGGCATTTCTCGTAGCCTGAAAGGTGTGGTTCTCACCATCTGGGGCCTGAAAACTCTTTGTTCCCATCCTGCAGTCGATTGTAGCGTAGTGCTTGAACAACCAATCCATTCCCAATATCATATCGTATCCAGTTATGCTTATAATAATGAGATCGGCTAACAAATTCTTACTTCCCACTGACACCACACTATCCCGTACGACTTGATTGGAGTGCATACGTCCACCAAAAGGTAACATCACTTCATAACTACAGTCCGTTGCTACAGGTCATACATCTAACTTAACTGTGAACGTAGTTGCAATAAATGAGTGCGTCGCATCATAATCAATCAATGTATAAGCAGGTACAGAATTTATCAATATAGTACTTGACACCACAGATGGCTGGTGATCGTCGCCCGACTCGATCATGGCAAATATTTTCGGTGTCGTGCGCATCGGACCCTTTTTCAGAGGTGGGGAATCTCTACTGACATGGCCCACTTCGTTGCAATTGAAACACCAAATCACTCTAGGCTTCGGGCAATCTCTAGCTAAGTATCGAACTTTGTTGCAATTGTAGCACTTTCCCAAGTTCAGTCTGCATTCACCCGAGTGATACCTCAAACACTTAGAGCAATAGAGGTATTGCATCGATCCATGAGGCCTTGTGCTACTGCCTTGACTGCTCGAACTCTCGCTGAACCTGTTAGTGCCCCTCTATTGTTGTTGCTGGGAGGTAATTCTACTCTGTTGTGGGGCAACTTCCTTGAAAAACCTCCTGGAAGCTTCTCTCTGCTTAACACATTTCATTTCAGCTTCCTCCACCTCTAGTGCCTTTGCCACCACTTTCGAATACGTCACTTCTTGAGTTTCGGCTGTCTTTACTCCTTTATATATTTTCGGCTTTAATCCTTGTACATACTAAAACACTTTGTCCTCATTTCGGCTCACCAAACTGTTGGCAAATCGAGATAAGGACTCAAATTGCCAGTTGTACTCGGTTACCGACCCAGTTTGCTTCAACTGTAAGAACTCCATTCTTTTAGCCGCTTGCACCGTACTGTTGAAATCCTTGTCATAAAATTCTCCTTAAACTGTTCTCATGTCATGCGTTGTACCTGAGTGGTGGTCTCCACAGACTCACACCAAAATCTGGTGTCTTTCGCTAGATGAAATGTGGCTAGCGAGACCTTATCCTTTTCTTCCACTTTCGCATACTTAAACATACTTTTCATGGTACGGACCCACTTCTCTACAGCTATCAGATGTGATGACTACCCTTCAAACGTCGGTGGTCGTAACCTCTTAAATCTGTCACCCGACTGGTCATTGGCTAGAGTTAGAGCCGACACTTCCTTAGACTTCTCGATTTAGCAAGATCCCTAATTGCTGGGACTGTCTATTTACCAACTTAGTCAGCTGTGTTATCATCATCGAGTCATCCTCGCTCCTTATAGTCTTTTCAGGGCCTTCGAGTCTTCGATCATTTATGTATGATTTGATTTCTCGTATACTGCCTAATTGCCGGAAAAACAAAGCCCACTAAAGGTACAAAAAGTCTTTTTTTTTGTAGTGAATACATTCTTTTTTCTTTCTATTTAGAGGGAGGGGGCTTCCCGTTCTTAGGAAGAGCCATACGAGGCAGCTCACATACGGTTCGGGAGCCGAGCCCCAGCACAGGGGCTTAGGTCAACACTTATATAATAGCCAGTCATCAATTGGAAGCGGGGAAGATGATGATTCTGAATTATCTGTCGCTACGCTGTTCCCAAGGACTAGCAAAATCGAAATAGCGAAATTCTTGGGTCATCTCAATGGGTTCTGAAACCACACGTTTCTGTGGATCATCATAGCGTACTTCCACATATCCACTCAGGAAAATGCGGTAAGAAATGAAATGTCACAATCTTTTTTTTATACATGTAAAAGTGACGGAAAAGAAAGATATCTTAAACACTTACAGTTGTCGAGCCACGTTGCTCGGCAATCTGTATTGTTAGGTAATCATTTGAACAGTTGGACCATTTGGCTCTGATACCATGTCTGTAGCGCCCCAAAAACTCACATGTTTTTGGTACGCTCACTACTACTACTCACTGCTCTGATACCATTTGTAACGACTCCTTTTCCAGTAAAATATTGTCTGCTTTAGGTATTGGGTCGTAACCCAATATCCTCCCCTCACGGATTTGTTTGGGTAGGACTTTCCAATCGGTCACCCAACATGATACTACTCTGCCCGAAACACTTCTAACATGGGATCCGTTGCCAATTGTGCTCTAAAACACGTCTTACTATCTTGGGAAGATTTCCTTACATATGTTTCATTTCCATATACCTCCTCAATCATTGTGGGATTGTGACGACCCCCTTTTCTGCGACTCGGGATTTGCCTATACTCGAGTCCAGGATTCACCTACACTCGGCTTATGTCTCGATATTTACCCCGCAACCCGAGGTTTGCCTCGCAGTTGTCCTCATAAGTACATATTCGGGTCATCACAACATCAGAATTTTACATCATCTTCATCATCATAGTTTTCTAGCAGAAGCTATTACAGAGTTAGATCACACACGCGTGATCGTTCAAAAGAGTTTATACAATTCCTATACAGTAAGCCCGGTTCAAACTACCAAAGGAAAACCATCTACCTTGATGGTTTCAACTATTCCTCTTTTGCTTCTTTAGGTTGCCTTATCCTTTCTAACTCGTTGAATGTTCTCGTTACCTGAAAACATATAATGTCCACATAATGAGCTTTACGTGCAGCAAATAAATTTAGCAGTTAGAATAGCTAACTCAGACTATATCCACACTATCTAGGACCATACTTCGTATTCTACGTATTCATGATCATTTTAAAATCTATTTATGTTTTGAAATCCATGCCATTTTTATAAAATGTATGCAGGCTCCATTTCAAACCCTTTTAAAACATTTCATGATCTTTTAAAATCATTATTCACATATATATGAATCCAATGCAATTCTAAATAGGTTTGTATGATTCAAAATCATATTTTCAATCAAATTTCCAACATAAACTTTTAACATTCATTTATAAATGTCAAAATGCAATCCATTCTAAACCAACTTCATATGACCATCACACACCTCTACAAGTTCTTGGACTTTCTCTAGTAAGGCTGTAGAACCCCTATTGCATTGCTTCCTCTTGAGATTTAGGAACTTTCAACCCAAGGAGGACATATAGTTAATCTCCTATTCGGTTTCATAGTCATAATCATTGTACATGAAGAGGCAAGTACAGTCCATTGGGTTCTTATGTTACAAAAATTTCCAACTTCTTCTTTCCTAAAAGCACATTTTAAAACATTTATAAAGCAAATGATATGTACATTTAAAAAATCGCACTCACCCATGCAATGATTTTTAAATCAATATTTCCAATTCAACATAAAACATTGTTGTAATAACTGGAAAATTTCGAATTTTTAAATCTAATTTCTAAAATTTTTAATTTAATCTCGATTGGGGTTTCGGGAAAACTATTTTAATGAGTGATTTGAGTTATAAAACTCGGAGTCTACTTTGTAATGGTTTTCGAAATTTTAAAGTCGGGAGGATACGAGTTTAACGAAATTTCAAGTGGTTAAAACACGTGTGGGAATTTTAATAATTTTATTATTTAAATTATTTTATAAAATTAAAATTTTATAAAACAACTGAACGGCTTCGCGAGGAAGCCGTTTAGTGTTCGGTTCTTCTATGCCAGGGCCGAGAGCGAACGCCAAGAAGGGAACGTGCGAGAGAGAGCGATCGGAGGGAGTTCCGGCCATCAATCACCGAGCATGAGATGTCAGTGCGTAGGGTGTTCCGACAAACCAAAGTGGAGGCGAGGGTGCGATTTTTCTCGAGTTGACAACCTCAGGTAACTCCTCCCGTGGTTCGGCCCTTGTCAGCCGAGCGTGAGAGCTCGGTTCTTTCTTGCTCTCTGATGAATTGGCTCAGTATAAGGGTTGATTATAGACTGTGAATGCTGGTGTTAGTGAGAGGGAAGCAGTGGATGATCGGTGGGAGGGAGAATGACCCGGGGGGGTTGAGGATTGAGCAAAATTTGGGCTAGTGCTCGAATATCTGATTTTTGAATGGATTATGCATGAATGAGTGGAATGTGGCTGACTGCATATAGAAATTGTGGAATTTGAACTGAAATCAAAAATCGGATTGTTGTTTTGTGTAAGAGCATATTCTGTTTTTGGCCGTTTCGGACTAGCTGCGGCTGATCGTTTTAAATTCTATTTTTCTGGATTAAATTAGGTTGTTAGAGGGACGTATGGCCGCTAGAATCGTTCAATTCTGATATCGAACGCAAAAGTTATGCGCGTCAGAAGTTTATATCGGATTTTGGTCCGAGTCAAATTAGTGAGCGTCTTTCGTAGGATTGTGGCGTGTGATAGTAGCATGGCCATTTTTTATGCGTAAGACTAGTTTTGAGTGAGTTTTGGTTGAAGAAAACAAAAATGTAAAATTTGATAAAAAGGGGCAGATTCGGTTTTGAGATTTTTCCACCTATCTGCGGTTTACCGTTTTAAAATCTGTCTAAGTATATTAGACTAGGTCCTAAGGGAACGTTTAACCTCTTGAATCACTCTATTCCGATAAATGATGCAAAAGTTATGCGCGTCTGAAGTTTAGGCTAATTTTCGGTCGAACCGAATTAGCAACTCGTTTTAGTTGGAATTTGATGAGTGTAGTTAATGAATGTCATTTTTAATTCATTTGGTGAATTTTGAAGTAAAGATTAATGAGTGAATTGTTTGCATTTTAGGTTGAGGCATTTTTGGCGAAGCAGTGCATCGAGGGAGCTTAGGACGCTAGATAAGTAGTGCATGCATGGGTTTTGCCCAAGTGGGCCTACACTGTTGAACTTTAGGATTTATGTTATTGATTGTGGTGTGCGTGCATATTGTTTAACATGCATCATATTTTAAAAAGGAAACGAAAAGGGTTTTGAGCATATTTTGTGTAAGTGGTGAGTCGCGTGGCGATAGTACCGCAGATCCTGCTAGTGAGTGGGCCGGTACGTAACCAACCACGGATTTTACTTGAAGAGTGGGCCGGCTGGGCTGTCACACGGCGTGTATGTGTTGACGGTGAGGATGATGAGCAGTGGTACCGCGGATCCTACTAGTGTGTGGGTCGGTGCAACATCAGTAACGGATTTCGCTCGAGCAGTGGGCCGACTGGGTTGTCGCGGAACTTGTATGTGGCAACTGTGGCCCCGTGCTGGGGAGGCTAGGATGGGGGCGACGTGTCACGATGTAGTGTGGCACGAGGTACACCCTCACCCTGATGTGGTTGCTCTGTGGTGATGCGTGTGTGTAGATTGTGGGCCTCGTTGCTAGGGAGTCCGGGACGGTAGCGACGTGTCTGGGTGTAGGGTGGCGCTAGATTCCTCCTTACCCTGGTGCGGCTACACTACGCATCACAGAGGTGACAACATGAGTGTGAGTGTAGAGACTGCATGTGATAGGATTGCATTGTCGGCTTTTACTTTCATATTGTACTACTTACTGAACGTTACGCTTATGTTGTGTGTTCTATGATGTAGGTGCTGACGATATTACTGGTGAGCCTCAAGAGCCTAGTCCTGAGGCATAGGACGGTTGGCGGCATGCGACCGAGCACCGGATGACGGATTTTGTTAGGGCGACCCGACTCGTGGGGATTGTAGGTGGTGGCTTGATTCTTTTGCGAGTATTTTCTTTTGCTGTGTTGATGTACAGCTGATGAGATGAGTTGTATAGGCGTCGGTTGTATAGGTGTTTATGGAGTGTGTGTGATTTTGGTGACGTACGCGTATACTTTACACGTAGGAGCTTGGAAATGCTCTGTATTGTGGATTTTCTTCATTTGTAGTTGATGGCTTGTCTTTAAATTTCGATTTGGTATGGAATTTTCTCTAGATGGTTGATGGATAGATATTTCTAGTTTTCTAGCGAACTGTGTGGAGGGTTTTAATTTTTGGGATAGCTAGTTTTTAGGCGTTACTCTGCCAAAATTTTGGGAGAAAGGTTGGGAGTCGAAAGGATATGGAATAGGTGGGATGTGTACAGTGAGTGCTAGAGAAGTGTAGATGAGTGTGGGAGTACAGCGTGATTGCAGGTGCGCGGGGCACGTGGCCCTGCAGGTGCTCACGGGTCGTGCAGCGTCGGGTGAGGGCGTGCGTGCGGACGTACTGTACGGAGGCAGGGTGCATGGGGCATGCGACGCTATGAGCGTGCGCGTGACGCGGTGATGTTAAGTTGGCGCGACCGGCGCCGCAAGGGTACGCGCGGGGCATCGAAGTGGGGACGTGAGTGTGCCAGACCGAATTTGTTGGACTCCTTCCTAGGATTTCGAGTGTTGTCGTTTTATTTTAAAACTATTTTAAATTGTTTTCTTTTCCGCTGCGTATTTTTATATTTAGGATTTCGTGTTCCCTCTTCGGGGCACGAGTTGTTTTCGAATCGAGTCGAAAATTTTGTTATACTCACAAATGTTCTTTTGAATATGATTTGAAAACGAAAGTGGTATTAAATTGAGTGAGTTGTGTCAAGTTTCAGTATGTCATAGTGTGTAGATGTACTGTAGCGCATCGGGAACGTGAGGTTTCTCGAGATGTTACAATTGTTTTCAAAATTTTACGTTTTACCAATTCAATAAAAATTGAAAACAAACAATTTTCACAATTCATTATCCAATTTACATAAAAATGATATCAATTTATAACTTCATCCTTTCCAATCTCAAACAAAGCAATAAAATTTCTAAACCTATCAAGAACCAAGACAGAAATGTAAATTATCTCCACCTAGTAATGCAATAAAACATAAACTAACTATTTTAATTGTAACACCCCGAGAAACTCCGCGTTCCGGGTGTGCTATAGTACATATACACACTACACACACTAACACTTGACATAACTCACTCAATTTAATACTCCTTTCGTTTTCAAATCATTTTCAAAAGAACATTTGTGAGTATGAAAAATTTTCAACTCGATTCGAAAACAACTCGCGTCCCGAAGAGGGAACACGAAGTCCTCAACATAAAAACTACGCCGTGGAAAAGAAAAGTATTTAAAACAGTTTAAGATAAAACGGTAAAACTTGAAATCCTAGGAAAGAATCCAACGCACCCCTCGAACTACACAATCCGGTACCGCGCACTCACGTCCCCACTTCGACACCCCGCGCGCACCTCGCTGTGCCGCACGTGCCAACTCAACGTCACTGTGCTTCGCGCACGGTCACAACGCCGCGTGCCCTACGCACCCTGCCGCTGTACCGCACGTCCGCGCGCACGCCTTCACCCGGCGCCGCACGACCCCTGAGTACCAGCAGGGCCGCGTGCCTCGCATACCTGCGATCACGCCGCACTCCCACGCCCATCTACACTTCTCTAGTATACACCGTACACACCTCAACCAATTTCATATCCTCTTGACTGCCAACCCCTCTCCCAAAATTTCGGCAGAGTAACGCCTAAAAACTGGTTATCCCAAAAATTTAAAACCCTGCACACAGTTTACCAAAACTAACAATGTTTATCTATCCATCATCTAGAGACATCACCATAACACAATCAGAGTATGAAGACAACGAAAATCCATCAGTTCCAAACGAAGAAAATTCACAGTATAGAGCAATTCCAAGCTCCTACATGTAAAATATGCGTACGTCGCCAAAATCACACGCACTCCATATACACCTATACACTGACGCATATACAACTCATTTCATCGACTGAACATAATCACCACAAAAGAAAAATACCCGTAAACAACCAGCCCAATACCTACAATCTTCACGGGTCGGGTCGCCCTAACAAAATCCGCCATCCGGTGCCTTGGTCCACGCCGCCAACCCTCCTACGCCTCTGGACTAGGATCTCGAGGCTCACCAGCAGTATCGTCAGCACCTAAATCACAGAACACACAACATAAGTCTAACGCTCAGTAAGTAATGCGATATGAAAGTAAAAGCCGACAATGCAATCCTATCACATGCAGTCTCTACACTCACACTCATGTTGTCACATCTGTGACGCGTAGTGCAGCCGCACCAGGATAAGGAGGAACATCACGCCACCCTACACCCTGACACGTCGCCACCGTCCCGGACTCCCCAGCAACGAGGCCCACAAGCTACACACACGCATCACCACACGGCAACCACATCAGGGTAAGGGTGTACCTCGCGCCACTCTACACCCTGACACGTCGCCCCCGTCCCAGCCTCCCCAGCACGGGGCCACAGTTGCCACACGCACACGTTTCGCAACAGCCCAGCCGACCCACTCCTCGAGCGGAATCCTCGACTGGTGTTGCACCGGCCCACACACTAGTAGGATCTGCGGTACCACTGCCCATATCCTCACCGTCAACACATTCACGCCGCATGACGGCCCAGCCGGCCCACCCCTCGAGTGGAATCTGCGACTGGTGAAGCACCGGTCCCCACACTAGCGGGATCCGGGGTACCACCGCCACACGTCTCACCACATACTCAAAACATGCTCAAAATTATTTTCGTTCACGTTTTTAAAATATGATGCATGTCAAACCATACGCACGCACACCACAATCAATTACATAAACCCTAAAGTTCTACAGTGTAGGCCCACTTGGGCAAAACGCATGCATGCATTACTTACCTGGCGTCCTAAGCTCGCTCGATGCACAGCTTCGCCAAAAGTCTCCACCTAAAACGCAAACAATCACACATTAATATTCATCTCAAAATCCACCAGATAGCTACAAATAACCTTCCTCAACTACACTCGTGAAATTCCAACTAAAACGGGCCATTGGTTTAGTTTGGCCGAAAACCAGCCCAAAGTTCGGACGCGCATAACGTTTGCGTCCGTCAACGGAATCGAACGATTCAAGTGGCTAAACGTCCCCTTAGGAACCTAGTTCAACATACTAAGACGGATTTTAAAACGGTAAGCCGTAAATAGGCGTAAAACGCCAAAAACCGAATCTGCCATTTTTTATAAAATTTCAACCTTTGTTTTTCTTCAACCAAAACTCACTCAATTCAGCTTTACGCACCAAAAACAGAAATGCCACTATCACATGTCAAAATTCCACGAAAAACGCTCACTAATTTGACTTGGACCAAAATCCGACATAAACTTCCGACGCGCATAACGTTTGCGTCAGATATCGGAATCGAAGGATTCCAGCGGCCATACGTTCCTCTAACAACCTATTTTTAACCCACAAAACAATATTTAAAACGATCAACCTAATCCTAGCCAAAACAGCCAAAAACAGAATATGTTTTTATACGAAAAATAGCCAAAAATTCAACTTCGATTCAATCTCGCCAATTCTTTCACCAAGCAGCCTCATTACAGTCCAATATGCATAAACTAATGACAATTCGAAGCTTCTCAATCAGAAAGTTTGAATGGCAGCACAACCCTCCCAGGTTTTCTTCTCAAAACCAGGACACCACCGATGCCCCCCTTTTTCTCTTGGTGCAAACCCCTCCATACCTTGGCACAATAAGCCGAGGCAGGAACACAGGTAGCCTACATCTTCGGCCACCACAAATAGAGAAGCAGGGGACATTCCCACCTGTCCTTGGTCGGGTTTGGGACGGAACACCGAGCCCCCAACGCGCCCACCCCAGCCTCCACACACTAAAAACCGAGCTCAAACAAAGCGGGAGTTTGGAAGCAACCGAACTTCCCACTTGCTGGCGGAAAATCGAAAAGGAGGACGGCAGTTTACCTTGGGTCTTCGGCATGGGAATGGCTGAGCTACACGTCGTTCCCGACTTGTCGGAGCCCCTTACCCACGTCGGCTGCCGCTAACTTCTCCTCCGGTCGTCGGCTGTCGTCGGAGCTTGAAGCTTTCTCCCCTCTCCCGTGTCTCCCTCTCGTTCTCTTGGCACCAAGGAGTAACAGCCGAATGGCTTCCTCCCGAAGCCATTCGGTTGTTATATTATATATTTATATATATATATATATAAATAAATAAAGATTACCAAAATGCCCTCATATGTTTTTATCGTCCGTAACTTCGCCAAATTCTCGTCCTCCCGACTTAAAATCTCAAAAACCACCACAAAACTAGACTCCGAGTCTTAAAATTTTAAATTTTTCCGTTGAAATATTTCTCAAAACCCCGACCAAGATTAGATTAAAAATTTCAGAAATTAAAATTAAAATTCAAAATTTCTGGGTTATTACATTAATAGTTAGAATTACTTATCATATGCTGGTTCCTTCACTACACCCAAATTTCTCCATCAAATCTATCAATTTTTGTACTAAAATGCTCATCTCACTAAGTTGACGATCTTCCTCTAAAGGATAAATTGCCAAATCCCTCAATTTCTCATTCTTTTTCTTTCTTTTCTTCCTCTTTCTCTTTTATCTCCTTTCTCTTCTAGATTTTCCTTCTCTCTTCCTACACAAATCATAGAAGAGTGACACCTTATCACTTTTGGAATACTATTTTCAGGGTTAATTACACTTTAACCATGCTTATCTTATGAAAAAGACCATTTTGCCCTCAAATCCTTGGTTAATTACCATAAAACGAAGTTTAATTAATTCTTAACAACCGTTAACTTTAATATAATCCAAATTAGATTAGTTTTAATCTAAAATTTATAATTAATAGTATAGTTAATTTGAAAATTGTATCTTATACATTTTTATTTTTAACAAGGGTGATCGATCGCTTAGTAGGGGCGATCGATCGGCACCCCTTCTGTTTTGTGCATTCTGAAATTTTCAAAATGGGCGATCGATCGGCTCCTCATGGGTGATCGATCGATCCTCTCTTGTGTCTGAACATCATTTTTCCATAAAAATGGCGATTAATCGACCCTATTTTATATTTTCTAAATTTTCAAATTGTCAAATTTTCTCTCTTAATGTATTCTTTCTTCAATAGAATTTTTTAAAACATATATTTACATATCCTTCATGTATAAATATACACAATTATATCATTGATCAAATGTAATTTAAAATTTCAAGCCATTAAATTCTCTCTCGTTAATAAAATTTTGTCCCAAAATTTATTTCTAACTTAATTTTCAATAAGTTGGCTGTATTTTTCTCTAATTTCACTTTCTAGCTACCAAGTAACTTCTTCAACTCCTTTTCTTTTCTGTAGGACTTTAACAATTGGAATCACTTTATCAAATACATCATGGATTCCTTTCAATTGAGAAGGTAGTGCGATCTTATAAGCTACCGGACCTACCCTTTGTAGTATTTGGAAAGGTCTGATAAATCTTGGAGATAGTTTGCCACCCTTACCAAATTTACTCAGGCTCTGATGTGATCTTTATTTGACAAACATGTGATTTCCCTCATTAAATTCAAGTGGTCGTCTTTGTCTATCAGCATAACTTTTCTGATAACTTTGCGCAGTTTCTAATTATTGTCGTATGAGTTTGATCTTTTCGTTGGTTTCTTTTACCAGATCAGGTCCCAATAGCACTGTTTCACTTATCTCCGTCCAACACAATGGGGATCTGCAAGGTCTCCCATACAATGCTTCAAATGGTGCCATATTGATACTTGTCTTGTAGCTATTGTTGTAGGTAAATTCAACAAGATGTATGTGATCTTCCCATCCTCCTTGAAAATCCATTACACATGCTTGTAGCATATCTTCTAAAGTTTGGATTGTTCTCTCAAATGGGCCATCAGTTTGTGGGGTCATAAGCTGTACTGAGATCTAATTTTGTATCCATAGCCTTTTGTAATCCTTGCCAAAAACGCGAAGTGAATCTGGGATCCCGGTCAGAAATTATGGAAATAGGCACACCATGTAATCTGCCAATTTCTTTCAAATACAATTTATTGACCTGATCAATTGAATGAGTACTGTGCATGGGTAAAAAGTGATCCAATTTGGTAAGCCGATCCACTATTACTCAAGCAGTATCATTTCCCTTAGAGGATCTAGGTAATCCTGTCACAAAATCCATGGTGATATACTCCAATTTCCATTCCGCTACTGGCAATGGAACGAGCAATCTGGCTAGTTTCTTATGCTCTGCTTTGATTCTTTGGCAAGTCATGCATTTTGAGATAAATCTGGCTATCTCAGCTTTTATTCTTTTCCACCAATATTGCTTTCTCATGTTTTTGGTACATCTTGTTATTTCCAGGATGTATGACGAATCTTGAGCAATGATTCTCCTTCAAGATCTCTACCTTTAATTCTTGGTTATCGGGATATACAAGACGACCCAAATATCTTACTTCTAAATTGAAATTCGTAGAAAAATTTTCAACCTCATTTGCTTCGATCTTAGCTTTTAACTCGGCTATTTCAACACTATTTTCTTGTGTTTCTATAATTCTTTGCACCAAGTTGGGTCTCACATTCACTGTTTGAAGATATATCAGTTCGTTGCCTTATCTCAAATGCAAATTGAATTGATCGATCTCTGTCCATGTTTCTTATTTAATGCCAATGCTAGCTGCCATCACTCTTGATTTTCTACCCAAAGCATCTGAAACCACATTAGCTTTACCTAGATGGTGTTAGAAGGTGTAATCATAATCCTGCAAGAATTCCATTCAACGTCTTTGCCTATGATTTAGCTCCTTCTTAGTAAATAAGTACTTCAGACTTTTGTGATCAAAAAATACTTCAAACGTCTTGTCATGCTTTAAAGGAAATACCACTGCAGCTAGTTCCAAATCGTGAACTGGATAATTTCTTTCATGCGTTTTCAATTGCCTCAAAGCATAGTATCATTCTGCATCAAAACGCATCCCAAACCATTCAATGATGCATCATAATAAACCACGTAACATTTTCCACTTTCTGGAATTATGAGAATCAGGGGAGACATTAGCTTTCTTTTCAACAACTGAAAAGCTACTTCGCATTTGTCGTCCCATCCATACTTCACATCCTTCTTGGTTAACCGATTCAATGGCATCAAAATTTTGGAGAAGCCTTTAACAAATCTTCTATAATATCCAACAGCTTTGAATCGCGTCATTGGGTCACCAATGTTCTCAATTGGATTATTACTGGGCTTGGCCTTGGTTATTCTTTGGATCACATTACTTACACTCTTTTGTGACATTTATTCATGGTTAAGAATTTTTCGATTTAATTTTGTAACATGTTGAGTTTGTGAGCTAAGGTGTGCAAAATATTTTTTTAACTTAGCCAATGTAGGTTCCTTGTCGAAACTTGTACGATTCTATTCTAAGTGACAAATATATGTTTATATGAACACAAATATTTGTGGGATAATCTTCTAAAAAGTAATTGTAACACTTGTGTAAAGTTAAAAATAGCATAACATATATGATTTTGTTTTCAAGATTATAAACTTTGTGGTCCATATTTGAGAGCTCACAAATTATGCCCAAGCTAGACATTGGATTTAAGAATTGATAAAAAATGCTACATTACCCAAAAAAGCACTAATCCAATCCTAGAAGGTACTTTCTTCTAGTAGCCTGTTGTTTCTTCCAATACACCTAGACTTTATGTTCAAGAAATTATTCCAAACAATTTTGCAGACTGTGATGTTAAAAAATGATGAACCAAAATGTTTTCAGAGAATTGAAGCAATACCCGAGGAAAATGCATGGAATTTTGAGAAAATTACCCTTGGAAGAGTCCAACAAAGGTGAGGGCAGACCATAGTGGAAGGAAGATAATATGGTTATTTGAAAACAAACACTAAAATTACCATGAAAGCTAAAATCACAGTAGGGTTGTTAACTTGTTTTGTTAGAAACATTCGTTTAAAAAGACCGGTTCCTTCCAAAACCATCATACCATTATTCCAAAACTCGGCCCTGTTAAACAATGAGTGGTACAAGTAAAAATAATATAAGTGATTGGATTAAATTTTGAATGTTTAACGTATCTTATACAAATATCTAACCCAATGGCCAATCTAATTCAATAGAACACAAAAAAGAAGATCAAGGTCAAGGGCCGCAGCACGGAGAAAACATGACAAAACATGCCTACATGATGTGTTGACAAGTTTTACCGAACCAGTTACAATTCTATTGAAACTTCGCATAAGACGCACTTAAAATGGGAGATTACTACATACATTAAATTCAATGCATGGATCATTTCGAACTATTAATACAATAAACTGTACCAAGATAATAATAATGTCCTGCTAAGTATATATTGTAGAATAAATTACACAAAGCTCACCAAAAATGGTATACCAATGTCAAATATTACACAAAGTTGTTCTTTCTTCATGCACTCCAGAATATATGTCAAAAACATTTGATAAGCGTCTCCAACATGTAATATGGTTTTTCCCAAGGACTTCAATATTGCCAACATGTATATGGTTTTACCCTAGACATTCGTGTCTTATCACATCCAACAATAACGAAGACAAAGTTATAGGAAAAACATATTTCGAGAAGAAAATGACAAAATAATTATCTAATTAAGCATACATGAGATGTACAAAGACATAAGACTACATAAGACTACTTAGCATAGTGCCTCTACTAATAACCCATTTCATTTGTGCCTAAACATATTTCCATCAATAATGTAGGTGAAAGTGTGGAGTTTAGTGCTTCCATCTCATTCTGGGGACTGTAAAACTCTACAAGTGCACATGGATCTTCTTCACCAAAATATAAATTAACCTGTAGAAAAAATTTGAAACTTGATGAAAATCCATCCTTGTTCATGCAGGCCAAGAACAGTTAAGCCCAACATTGAAGAGCCACAAGTTTTGTATAGGCTAACAACACAAATAACTTCAATTTTTTCACGTTTTTAAAGAAGAAAGTCATAGAATTACAGTGGTGTGGTATATATATTCTTTCTATGTAGAGAAAGCCAAGTAATATTTCAAGAGACTGAAATTTTACTCATCTGCATTATGCTTTCCATTTGAAGCAACACTTTCAAAGTATCACTTCATCCAATAAATGATGAATCTTTTTATGCATATTAACTCCTTAGCTTAAACCCCTTTAATTGTAGCAGTTCCTAAGACAAATATTTAAAGTAAATGAATATGCAAATACCATGGAACTATCAAAGTAAGATTCAAACTTCAAACATAGAGAACCATTTGTTAAATTGCCCAAGACCATACAGGCAATAATAGAATGAATTCAAGTAGATGAAACTAAGAAACTATTTGCGCTGTGTTTGGTTTCTTACATTCTTTTTCTTAAAATATTGGTCACTTTCAGCTAGCTCAACAACAATCGAACGGCCCATGAGACTCTTTATTGATTTCCAAATAGAACATTTTCTGTAATTCAGAAAAAGAATCAATATTTGTTCTCAATTAAAACAAAAACATATACTAAACTACATTGCTAGTATATGCATGTAGTTAGAAAGATAATTTAAAGATTGAACACGATTCATCATTGCATGAAGAGTGGTACCAATTACTCTTGTCCTTGGTACTTAAGCTTCCTACAATGGCAAAAACTCATTTGGCAGGGGGAGAAGGTCATGAACACAGTTTGCGAATCCCTTTGATAGGGCCGGACTGGCTGTTCGCGGATCCTCGAGGGTGGGGTCAGATCACACGATTTGCGCATCCTCGAGGGTGGGGCCAGATCGTTGCATGGAGAGTTAAAGTCAATGAATGACAATGATGTTTGGGATCTCATCCTGTTACCTGTAGGTTTGAAATCCGTCGGTTATCCAAAAGGTAACATTGAGAGATTCAAAGCATGTCTTGTTGTTAAGGGTTTTACTTAAAGAGAAGGCATTGACTATAAGGAAGCTTTCTCTCCGGTATCTACGGAAGATTCCTTTATAACTATAATGACACTAGTGGCTCATTTTGATTCAGAGTTACATAAGATGGCTATAAAGATGGTATTTCTCAATAGTGGCATTAATTAAATGATCTATTTAGTGCAACCCGAGTTCTTTGATTTGAATAAATCAAAGGACTTAGTTTGCAAATTAAAGAAATTCATCTACGGGCTAAAACAATTTCCTGCAATAGTATTACAAATTTCATCAGGCAATGACCTCATATGGTTTTGAGGTGAATAAAGTTGATAATTGTGTATATAACAAATTTAGTGGCAATAAAATTATGTTTCTGGTTTTATATATCGATGAGATATTATTGGTCTGCAATGGTATAGGCTTGTTGCACGACATTAAGAAATTTCTTTCAAAGAAATTTGAAATGAAAGATCTTGGTGACGCCTATTTTTTATTAGGAATCTAGATATTCCGAGATCGTTGTCGAGGTATATTTGAATTATCACAAAAGAACTATGTCGAGAAGGTTTTGAAAAAATTTGGCATGCAATAATGCAAAACAGGAAATACTCTTATTGCCAAAGGAGACAAAATAAATAAAAGTGAATTCCCCTCAAGTGACTTTGAAGTCAAAGAAATGCAAAAGGTTCCTTATGCTTCAACTGTAAGAAGCTTAATGTATGCTCACGTATGCACACATTTGGATATTGCGTACATAGTAGGCATATTAGGTAGATACTTGAGCAATCATTGATTGGATCATTGGAAGGCTGTAAAAAGGGTACTTAGATACTTTCAAAGATCCAAAGAGTATATGCTCACATACAAGAAATTAGATCAGCTCGAGATCATTGGGTACACTGACTCTTACTTTGCTGGATGCCATGAGGACTTAAAATCAATGTCAGTGTAACACCCCGAGAACCCACACGTTCATGGTGCGCTACAGTATGTCTACACACTATGACACACTAAAACTTGACACACTGCATTCAGTTTAATAGTACTTTCGTTTTCAAATCATCTTCAAAAAAACATTTATGAGTATGAAAATTTTTTTGACTCGATTCGAAAACAACCCGGGCCCCGAAGAGGGAACACGAAATCCTTAATATAAAAATACGCAGCGGAAAAGAAAACAATTTAAAATAGTTTTAAGATAGAATGACAAGACTCGAAATCCTAGGAAGAAGTCCAACATACCCCTCGAACTACACAAAATCGGTGTCGCACACTTACGTCCCCACTTCGATGCCCCGCGCGCACCCTCGCGGTGCCGCGCGTACCAACTCAACATCACCTCGTCACGCGTATGCTCACAGCGCCGCGTGCCCCACGCACCCTGCCTCCGTACCACATGTCTGCACGCACGTCCTCACCCGACGCTGCATGACCCGTGAGCACCCGCAGGGCTGCGTGCCCCGCGCACCGGCGACCACGCCACACTTTCGCTCCACTCCATACTTCTCTAACACTCACTGTACATATCCGGACCTATTCGATATCCTCTCGACTCCCAACCTCTCTCCCAAAATTTCACAGAGTAACGCTTAAA
Organism: Begonia peltatifolia; assembly: GCA_022433055.1. Classification (NCBI taxonomy): domain Eukaryota; kingdom Viridiplantae; phylum Streptophyta; class Magnoliopsida; order Cucurbitales; family Begoniaceae; genus Begonia; species Begonia peltatifolia. Next base: position 10,874,385 of record CM039525.1, on the reverse strand, counting down.
AACTGGCTATCCCAAAATTTAAACCCTGCATACAGCTCACCAAAAACTAATAGTATTTATCTATCAACCATCAAGAGAATCTCCATAACAAAAATCAGAGTTTAAAGACAACAAAAATCCATCAAATACAAATGAAGAAACTCCACAGTATAGAGCAATATCATACTCTAACATATAAAAATACGTACGCGTCCCCAAAACAATACAATCACTATGTACAATCATGTACAACCGACGTCTATACGAACTCCTCTATCCGCATAAATACCCGACACAAAATAACAACCCAATGAATCTCACCATCACCTACCACCACCACAGGTCGGGTCGACCTAACAAAATCTGCCGTCCTATTACTAAGGACTAGGCTCTCGAGGCTCACCAGCAAAATCATCAGCACCTACACCATAGAACACCCATCATAAGCCTAATGCTCAGTCAATAGTACAATATGAAAGTAAAAGCCGTCAATGCAAATCCTATCACATGTAGTCTCTACACTCACACTCATGTTGTCACATCTGTGATGCGTAGTGTAACCGCACCAAGGTAAGGAGGAACCTAACGCCACCCTACACCTTGACACATCGCCACCGTCCCGGACTCCCCAGCAACGAGGCCGACAAGCTAAACACACGCATCACCACACAGCAACCACATCAGGGTAATGGTGTACCTCGCGCCACACTACACCATGACACGTCGCCCGCGTCCCAGCCTCCCAAGCACGGGGCCATAGTTGCCACACACACATTTCGCGACAGCCCAGCTGGCCCACTCCTCTAGCGAAATCCGCTACTGGTCCACACATTAGTAGGGTCTCCGGTGCCACTGCCCAACACTCTTACCGTCAACACATTCACGCCGCGTGACGGCCCAGCCGGCCCACTCCTCGAGCAGAATCCGCGGTTGGTTACGCACCAGCCCACACATTAGTAGGATCCGCGGTACCACTGCCACGCGTCTCACCACATACTCAAAACATGCTCAAAACCATTTTCGTTCCCGTTTTAAAAAAATGATGCATGTTAAACAATACGTACACACACCACAATCAATCAAATAAATCCTAAAGTTCTACGGTGTAGGCCCACTTGGGCAAAACGCATGCATGCACTACTTACCTGGCGTCCCAAGCTTGCTCGACGCACGGCTTCGCCGAAAATGCCTCAACCTAAAATGCAAACAATTCACTCATCAATCTTTACTTCAAAACTCATCAAATAATTTAAAATGACATTCCTTAACTACGCTCGTGAAATTCAAACTAAAACGGGTTACTGGTGTTGTTCGGCCGAAAACCAGCCTAAAGTATGGACGCGTATAACTTTTGCGTCTCTTAACGGAATCGAATGATTCAAGAGGCTAAACGTTCCCTTTGGAACCTAGTTCAATATACTAAGACAGATTTTAAAACAATAAGCCACAGCTAGGTGGAAAAATCCCAAAATCGAATTTGCTCCTTTTTATCCAATTTCACATTTTTGTTTTCTTCAACTAAAACTCACTCAAAACTAGTTTTATGCATAAAAAACGGCCATGCTACTATCACACATCACACTTCTACGAAAAACGCTCACTAATTTGACTCGGACCAAAATCCGACATAAACTTTCGATGAGCATAACGTTTGCGTCGGATATCAAAATCGAACGATTCCAGCGGCCATACGTTCCTCTAACCACCTATTTTAACCCACTAAAACATAATCTAAAACGATTAACCGTAGCCCCGTCAAGATCCCCAAAAACAGAACTATTTTTACACATAAAAAAATTTGAAATCTCAACTTCGATCCAATTTCGCCAATTTCTTCACCGAACATCTACATTTTGGTTCACCAATGCATACATTAACAAATTTGATGGTTCCTAATTAGAAAACAGCAATGGCAGCACAAAAATTCTCACGATTCTCTTCCCAAAATTGTGCATTTCTCAATCGGCTCATTGAACCATGAAATTCACCTCTATTCCTCCTAAATTTTAGCACGAAATCCCTGAAACTTAGAAGCAAAAGAAACTCCACGCTCGGCCATCAAAGCAGGACAAGACCGAAAGAGAAAACTTCCTGTTTCTCATTCGGTTCTGTGACGAGAAGGGCCGAGCCACACACACACACTAGGTTTTAAAACCCCCCACAAAAAAAACCAGCTCTAACCGTCGAAAATTCAAGAATGGCTGAGCTTCCAAATTCGGTCGATAGAAATTGAAACAGGGGAGAACTCACCTGGGTTTTTAACTTGGGAAAACCCACTCACGCCGAGTTTCTGCCTCGCCAGAATCGTCTAGCGCGTCACGTCTCTCCTCCAGTGGTCGATCGCCGGCAATTCGCCCCCTCCCCGATCACTCTCTCGCTCGCTTCTCTCTCGGGTGTCGACGAGTGGCAGCAGCCGAATAGCTTCCTCCCAAAGCCATTCGGCTGTCATATATTTCTCTTTTTTTTTTTGTTTTAAGTAATTAAATTACCAAAATGCCTCCTGTGTTTTTATCGTCCGTAACCTCGTTAAATTCTCGTCCTCCCGACTTTAAAATTTCAAAAACCATCACTAGAATTAGATTTCGAGCTCTATGACTTAATTTACCCGTTAAAATATTTTTCGAAGCTCCAACCGAGATTAAATTAAAAATTTTAGAAATTAACTTTAAAATCCAAAATTTTCTGGTTTATTATAGTCAGGTTATATTTTTCTTTTAACTGGAGAAGCTATCTCTTAAAAGAGTGGCAAATAGGTATTACGACCTCTTCTACTGTGACAGCTGAGTTTATAGCATGTTATGAGGCATCCAATCAGGCATTATGGCTGAGTAACATTGTCACGGGATTATGAATCTCGAATGATATTGAAATACCAATTTAAATTTTATGTGACAACCAGTCAGCTGTGATGTTCTCCAAAACAACAAGAGTTTCTCAAAGTCCAAGTTTATAGACATCAAGTTTCTTTTTGTGAAGGAAATGGTCCTGAGTGGTCAAATATCTATAGATCACATTGAAACAGACTTCATAGTTGTGGATCAGCTCACCAAGGGATTACGACCCAAGGTCTTTCATGAGCATGTTGCTCATATGGTGGTTGTATCTCTCGGAGATATTGAGGTTTAGTGGGAGTCTGTATATTTAATGCGATTCTATTCTATAAACATTAGTAATGAATATTTTGGTTACTGTAGTATTTATTTTATGAGATATTCATTTATTTCACCATGATATTTGATTTTTAATGATCTCAATAAAGTTTTAGTTGGATCAGTATAAAATAGACATACTAAATAACATTACATGTAATTTCCATGCAACATATCCACATTTGATTTGCATTATTTGGTTATGTTGGTGTTTGTGAACATTGATAGGTTTAGTTATGATAATTATAACGAAAGCCACTTTGATACTGCATTTAATATAATTGATAAACAAGATTGTTTGAATATACTATGTTTAGATGATAATAAAATTTGATATCATAAGGACAGGTTTATAATGTGTAATAGATTAGTTTATAATTTGATCCAAGTGGCAGATTGTTGTAATTATAAGAATTTACAATTCTATTTGGATTTAAATTGTCAAACTATATATTATACATTATGTTATCATTGGATTTAAGTCTATATTATAGTGATTTAATATAGTTTTAAAAGACTTTGGAGTATATTGAATATAATATGGTCATATTACAATGTGTAGAGACATTAGGGGTAATTTACCAATTTGTAATAGCAAAATGGTAAATTATCTAATTAGGTTAATTAAAGGGTTATGGTCCCCATTTCACAATTAAAACAATTTGCCTATTTAGAACCGCCAATACTCTAGAGAGTGTTTGAGAAGGCGATTGTCGAATTCAAAAGATTCACACACTCGATTTTTAATATTTTGCATTCAAATAATGAATCTGAGTATGTCTTTGTCACTGTAATGATTTCCTTGTAGAATTTCTAACGTATCGATTTGGGAATTAGGTTTTCGTTTGATTTTGGGATTCGTTAGTTTTAATGAATTTAACAGGAAATTCCCATTTTTCAACAAAAAATACACCATCATGCATATACTATTAACCAGAGATTATATTGAAAAGTAGAAATGAAGCAATAATGTTATTAGAAAACACAATGTTATTATGTTATGAAAGTATATAATATGCTTATTGAGTCTATGCAGCAAAAAATGACAGTATAATGTATGACTCAATTCAAAAAATATCATAGTGTTAAGGATAACACTGTGCATGCGTTATGAAATTAGATACATAAAAATTTGAAACCTGTTTTTTGACTTGAAACAACACTTTTCAAATCGACTGAAAACCTCGCAGCGGAAGACTTTTGGTTAAAAATCATTTTAAATAAAACTTTATTTGATAAAATATAAAACAAAGAAACCGGTCGACACTTGAGTTGTCTCGGGTTTTTCATCGGTCAACGCTGGCAAACGCCGATTGACACTATGTTTCTCTCCGGTCTCTCTGTCGGTCAACACTGAGAACACCGGTCGACACTTCTCAGCTCATCTCAAAGAGTGGTTGACACCTACTTTCCCAAGTCGACAACTTGATCCTCTCTGTCTGCAGAGGTCGACCATAGCGGTCGACACCGTTGCCATTTTTTTACACTACCAGTCGACACCTACAACCATAGGTCGACACTTACTTTGGCTCTGCCCGTGCAGGTTGACCCTCGCGGTCGACACTTGCAAGGTCTGGTCGACCACTAAGGCTATCAATCGACACTTCCTCCCCAGAACTCTGTTTAAAAACCTTAAAAACTTCACAAAATTGTTCGGACTTTAACTTAACGATAATAATAATCCAACGTACACTTTTCTATCAACTCAAAATCATAATTTAAGTAAGGAACACGACTACTAAAGTTTGAAATCTGTCTATACATTCAATCGATGAAAAACCACAAAAATCATTTCAATTACGCTACCAAAACCCATACCTACGCCTACGATAGTCAAAACACCCTAACAGCTGGCCAGATCATCCACATGCATACTCCTCCAACCGCCTCCTAGTCTTGGGTGTAACACCAAACAATTTTGATTATTTTGAATTTTTGAAATTTCATATCGGTTAACGGCGAAGTTTGAGTCGAAAACGAAGGCGGGAAGTTTGCACTGCTAGGTAAAGAATTTTTTCGGAGCCAATGGACGAGTTGGATTTATGAAACTTTGATTGGAATCGAACCGAATAAAAGATTTATTAAGCGGTTAAGGGTTAAGGGCAAAATAGTAACTAGCATTATTATTATTATTATAAAAAATATATATCAAAACACCTTCAGTGTTTCTCCCCAGCGCAAAACCCCCCTTCTTTTCTTTTCCTTTTCTACGTGTGAAACCCTCCTTTCTTGGCAAGTTCTCCTTCTCCAGCGATGACGATCAATCGTTTCTTCTGTCAATCTTTAATTTATAGTAAGTTTTAGTTAATTCTTAGTAGATAGTTTATGGTTTGGTGGTTTTGAGCGATAAAAGTGAGGTTAGAGAGAGAGTTGGGTAGTTTTGGTAGAATTCTAGGGGGACATACAAGAATTTGGAGTTAGAGTTGATTTTATCCGTGTGTTAGTGTTAAAACTAGAAGTAGGAGTTGATTACGGAGTTTTATGGAAAAGATTGAGTGTTTGGATAGCCGAATGCCTGAATTACAGGATAATTTTCGTTCGGCTAAGCTATGAGTATTGGATGAAGAAATTGATAAAACCACTAGAGGCTAGACGTTCTGGGGAGTTCGTAGCATTTCGAATCGTTCAAATCGGACAAGTATTAATTAAGTTATGCAATTATGAAGTTTATAGGAATTTGTGTAGGATTTTGGAATTTAGTTAGAATTCCGGTTTAGGCAGATTGAAGGCTAAGTTGTTATTTCCTTAAAATTTTACGATTGAAAGGAAAGTAAAGCTAATAGATGCATGTTTTTATAAGTTCTCCCAATTAGCGTATGAAGTTACAAGGTGTGGATTCCTAAGGACGCCAGGTAAGTAATATAGTAGGAGTTTTGCCTTCGGGCCTACATCACAGATGCATTGCACATGTACTTTATGTTATGCTTTCATGGTTGTGTATCATTGTTTTAAAGCAGGAGAACGAAACAAAAATGAATTTCCATGTTTTACGAAGTAAAACAGTAAAATATGAGGAGACGAACGAAATGAGAAGATACGTAAGAAGATAATAAAGGTGAGGTTGAGTGGTCTTGTCCAGTGAGGTGGACCACAAGGTGTATCACTCTTCCTCCGCCTAATGTGGTGACCTTGTCTAGTGAAATGGATCATGAGGTGTGTCACTTTACTAGATCGAGTTTGGCCTTGTCCAGTGAGGTGGATCGCGAGGTGTGTCATCTCGATCTAGCACGTAAAGAAGAACTCAGTAGTAAGAAAATAAAGAAGATGTAAGAAAGAGACGAAAAGGAAAGTAAAGACGAAACTGTATGTGTTAGGATGTAATTGTTTACAATGTTTGTTTTTATGCATTACTTACTTAGCATTGGGCTAATAGTTGAGTTTTGTGATGTAGGTGACGACGCAGCAGCGAGTGAGTATCCCGAGCATGCCTAGGATTAAGAGGCAGTTGGAGAAGGACGCTCGTGGGACGATGGGTCTGCTGTTATGGCGTTTTGACTAAGGCGAACGTAGGTATGGGTGGTGATTTGAGTCAAATCGAGTCGTATTGATGTACAATTGAAGATTTGAAATGGGTATTGAATATTTTGGTGTGGGTAGTAGATTTGTAAATTGAGTGGAGAAGCCGATGTTTGGTTTTTGAACATTTAGTTAAAATCGAGACCGTTTTAGTTGATTTTTGTCAACTTTCTAGGGGCTAAGTGTCGACCGATAGGCTTAGTGGTCGACCAAATCTGGCAGGTGTTGACCGCATGAGTTGACCTGTGTGGGCAGAGAGCATCGAGGTGTTGACCTATGGCGGTAGGTGTCGACAGCTCAATGTATGAACGAGTGCGGTGTGTCGACCTACACGTAACAAGGTCGACCAAATCCCATATGTGTCGAACGCGTGGGTCAACATACTCAGACAGAGAGCAATAAATTGTCGACCGACACACGCAAGTGTCGACCGGTAATGTAAAGCAAGCAGAAGTGTCGAGTTCGAGGATCGACTGACGCGGACAGAGAGGGTCCCGGTGTCGACCACTAAAGAAAGGTGTCGACCGGTCCGAGAAGTGAGTAACAAGAGTTGACCGCGAGGGTCGACCTGCACCGGCAGAGGCGAATGAAGTGTTGACCGAGATAAGAAGGGGTCGATCGAGAATGAGTTTTGTGTTTTTAAAATCTTGAATTTCATTTAAAATGATTTTCCCCGATAGTCTTCTGCTGCGAGGTTTTCAGTCGATTTTAAAAGGGTCATTTTAAGTTGAAAAACAAATTATACAATTTTTAAAGAATTTGATTAGAGGATATGAGTGATGGTGATGAGTAGTAGTATGTAGCGAACCAAAAATAGCGGTGGATTATTCGGGGCGTTACAAAGTTGGTATCATAGCTTTTACCTAACTGGAAGTGTGGCTGACGAGAACGTCATGCCCCTTTGAGGAGGGGTGGATTGTGAAGGCACAAGGGTCTGTCACAATTCTCACACCGCTTGAGGAAAAGTAGAGTGGATAGTTAATCAGTAGTAAAAGGGGATGTTACGAGGGTTAGAGTCAATGGGTCAAACCGTTCAATGATTGCCTAACAGCACCGATCGCCGCACGACGTGCTTCGACAACTATAAGTGTTTAAGTTTAGTGTTATTTAGTAGATACTTATGAGAGTAATTAACTATTGTCCAAGAAAGATAGTAAAAAATGTCTAGGCGACCAGGACGTGCGAGAGTGTTGAGAGAGACCACCAAACCAAGGAGTGAAGTGATTCGATGACGATTCGATGGTTGGAAGAGTTAGTAGATCGGTAGTCTCAGCAGCTTGGGATGTTGCTGAATCGAGAAGTACAGGGAGGTGTAGGCCCTAGCTTTAGTCAGGACCAGTCGGGTGACCAATTTTGGAGATTGCGGCCACCGACTTTCGAGGGACAAGTATCAGACCCGATGGCTGTTGAGGAATGTATCCGGGAAGTAGAGAGCATGTTTAAATATGCGAAGGTGGAAGAGGAGGATAAGGTTGTGCTGGCCACATTTCACTTAGCAAAGGATGCCCGATTCTGGTGGGAGTCTATAGAGGCTACCATCGATACTCAATATATGGCTTGGGAGAAGTTCAAAGAAGCTTTCTATGACAAGTATTTTAACAGCACGGTTCAGGCAACGAAGAGGATAGAGTTCTTGCAGTTAAAGAAAGCTACTTTAGTGATGGAATACAACCGGCGATTTGAGTCTTTGTCCCAGGTTGCTAGCAATTTGGTAAGCTGGAACGAAGATAAGGTGTTTCAGTTTGTACAAGGGTTGAAGCCAGAAATATATAAAGGAGTGAAGATAGCGGGCATACAGAACATCCCTTACTCCGAGGTGGTGGCCAAGGCATTAGAGGTGGAGGAAGCCGAGGTGAAGTGTGTTAATCAGAGAGATGCTTCCAGGAGGTCTTTCAAGGAAGTTGCCCCACAGCAGAGCATAAGTGTCTTCCAGCCGCCACAACAGAGAGGCACTAAAAGATTTAGCGAGGGTTTTAGTAGACAGGGAAGTAACAAGAGGACTTAAGGACCGGTACAGTATCCCCAGTGCCCTAAGTGTATGAAGTATCATCCTAGTGAGTGCAGATGGAACTCCGGAAAGTGCTACAACTGTAATGAAGCCGGACATTTGGCCAGAGACTGCTCGAAGCCCAAGGTTTTTCGGTGTTTCAATTGCAACGAGGTGGGTCACAGTAGCAGAGATTGCCTAGCCTTGAAGAGGGGTCTTACGCGCACAACACCGAGGGTATTTGCGATGATTGATTCGGGCGACAAGGATTAGCCATCCGTGGTGTCAGGTACCATACTAGTAAATTTTGTACCTTCTTACACCTTGATTGACTCTGGTGCTACACATTCATTTATTGTGACCACATTTGCGGTCAAGTTAGACGTATGGCATATACCGACGAATTGTAGCTAGAAGTGATGCTACATTCTGGTGAGAGGATGCACTCGAATCCGGTTGTACGAGATAGTGTGGTGTCTGTGGGAATCAAAAATTTATTAGCTGATTTCATCATTATGGATATAACGGGATACGACACAATATTGAGAATGGATTGGCTATTCAAACACTACACTAGATCGATTACAGGTTGGGGATAGTGAGATTTCAACCCCCAGGTGGTGAGGAACACATCTTTCAGGCCATCAAGAATGCCAGAAGAATACCTGTGATGGCGCCTATTAGTTCTCGTCAAGTTTTGATTGGTGAGTATTATGGTTTTCTCGCCAATATTATAGATATGCAAATTCTCAAGGATTCGAGGCCGTAAGATGTGTTAATTGTTCAAAACTTCCCTGAAGTTTTTCTAGAGGATTTACCTGGCTTGCCCCCGAATCGGGAAATAGAGTTCTCTATAGATGGGTATCCAGGAGCAAAGGTGGTATCAAAGAATCCCTACAGACTGGCGCCAACAGAGCTGAAGGAGTTGAAGAAGCAATTAGAAGAATTGGTGGAAAAAGGATTTATATGCACTAGCTTCTCGCCGTGGGGCGCGCTGATCCTTTTTGTTAAGAAAAAGGACAGGTCGTTACGAATGTGCATCGACTACAGGGAGTTAAATAAGCTAACGATTAAGGATAAGTATCCTCTGCCAAGAATAGACATTTTATTTGATCAACTCCAAGGTGCACGCGTGTTTTCAAAGATTGATCTAAGATTGGGTTATTATCAGTTGAAGGTCAGGCCAGAAGACATTCTGAAGATAGCTTTTCGGACGCGGTATGGACATTACGAGTTTTTAGTGATGTCATTTGGACTGACGAATGCTCCTGCCGCTTTTATGGGCCTGATGAACAGAGTGTTCCATGATTATCTCGATAAATTCGTACTAGTATTTATCGATGATATTTTGGTCTACTCTCGGAGCGAGTAGAAGCATAAGGAGCACTTGAGATTGGTGTTGGGGACTTTGAAGCGACACCTACCTTATGCCAAGTTTTCTAAGTGTGAGTTTTGCCTGGATAGGATTCAGTTTCTAGGGCATGTCATCTCAAGTGATGGTATATCGATGGATCTAGCAAAGATCCAGGCTGTTAAGGAGTGGCCACAGCCGAAGAATGTCACAGAGATACGAAGCTTCCTCAGATTAGTAGGTTATTATAGGAGGTTCATTGAAGGATTTTCAAAGATAGCGGCGCCTCTAACTCGGTTGATGAGGAAATGCGTGAAGTATTGGTGGTCCAGGGATTGCGAACACAGTTTCCAAACGTTGAAGCAGAGATTGACTACTTCTCCAATCTTGACGCTTTCTACTGAGGGCGAGAAATTTAGCATTTATTGTGATGCTTCCAAGGTAGGTCTTGGATGTGTGCTGATGCAGGAAGGGAAGGTGATAGTCTACGCTTCTAGGCAGCTAAAGAATTACGAATAGAATTATCCGACTCATGACTTGGAGTTAGTAGCGGTAGTTTTCGCACTAAAAATTTGGAGACATTATCTGTGTCGACAACCGTGTGAAGTATATTCGGATCACAAGAGTCTGAAGTATATCTTTTCTCAGAAGGAGTTGAATATGAGACAGAGGTGGTGGTTGGAATTCGTGAAAGACTACGATGTTGAGATTAAATATCATCCCAGCAAGGCAAACGTAGTGGCTGATGCATTGAGCAGAGTGACGACATCCACGTCGACAATGGTTTCAGCTCAGCCACTGACCTTGGGTGCAGAATTTCAGAAGTTCAACTTGGAGGTAGTGTCGAGTGTCTCGGCCATGTTATCAGCTATGTCCTTACAGCCTATGATTCTTCAAAAGATTAAGCAGGCCCAAAAGGATGACGTTGAATGCAAAGAATTAAATCAAACATGACTTCCAATGGCAGGTCGGAGTTTAGTTATTCGGACGACGAAATTCTGAAGTTTCAAAATAGGTGGTTTGTTCCGAGTAATGAAGAACTACAGAGAGAAATACTGGCTGAAGCCCACTCCTTAAGATTTTTTGTGCATCCAGGGAGTACCAAGATATACAGAGATCTTAAGCAACATTATTGGTGGTCCGATAAAAAGAAGATTGTGGCAAAGTATGTGGAGGCGTGCTTAATTTGTCAGCAGATTAAGGCTGAACACCAGAGGCTAGCAGGAAAGCTGCAACCATTGCATATTCCCGAGTGGAAGGGGGACCAGATATCGATGGACTTTATTGTTGGATTGCCCTGGACAACAAAAGGTTATGATGGCATATGGGTGGTTGTTGATCGATTAACCATGTTAGCCCATTTCCTGCCTGTGAAGATGACATATTCTATGGACCAATTTGCCGACCTATATGTACAAGTAATTGTACGATTCCATGGAGTTCCGAGCTCGATCGTATCAGACAGAGACCCAAGGTTTACGTTAAAGTTCTGGAAAAGTCTGCACAAGGCTATGGGTACGCAGCTCAATTTTAGTACGACATTTCATCCTTAGACGGACGGTCAATCAGAGAGGACCATTCAGACGCTGGAGGATATGCTTCGAGCTTGCGTACTAGAATTCTAGGGTTCATAGAGCATATACCTACCATTGGTGGAGTTTTCGTATAACAATAGCTTTCAGACTACGATAGGTATAGCTCCTTACGAGGATCTTTATGGCAGAAAGTCCAGATCTCCGATATATTAGGATGAAGTCGGTGAGGCAAGATTGGTTGGTCTAAATATTTTGCAGCAAACGGTAGAAAAAATTTCAATTATCTGGCAACGAATTTTAACAGCTCACAGCCGACAAAAGAGTTATGCAAATCGTCGGAAGAGAGAGCTAAAGTTTGAAGTGAATAACGAAGTCTTCCTGAAAATCTCTCCATTTAGAGTTGTGAGATTCAGAAAAAGAGGCAAGTTGAATCCAAGATTTATTGCACCGTTTCCTATTACGAAGAGGATAGGAAAAACAGCTTACCAGCTGCAGCTACCAGCCTCAATGGATGAAATCCACGATGTATTTCACGTATCCATGCTGAGAAAGTGCATACGAGATCCCTCTCATGTTGTACAACAACAGAATATAGAAGTTCAACCCATATTGACGTATGAAGAGAAGCTAGTGGAGATTCTGGATTATGCAGTGAAGATTTTAAGTAACAAGGATATTCCACTGGTGAAAGTTTTATGGCGTAACCATGACGTGGAAGAAGCAACTTGGGAGCGGCAGCAAGACATGATAAGCTGTTACTTAGATCTGTTCAGGTAACAAAATTTTGAGGACAAAATTTCTTTTAAGGAGGGTGAAACGTAACACCTGAAAATTTTGATTATTTTGAATTTTTGAAATTTTGTATCGGTTAACAGCAAAGTTTGAGTTGGAAACGAAGGCGGGAAGTTTGCACGGTTAGGTAAACAATCATTTCAGAGGCAATGGACGATTTGGATTTATGAAACTTCGATTGGAATTGAACCGAATAATAGATTTATTAAACGGCTAATGTTTAAGGGCGACATAGTAACTAGGATTATTATTATAAAAAATATATATCAAAACACCTTCGGTGTTTCTCCCCAGCGCAAAACCCCCCTTCTCTTCTTTCACTTTTCTACGTGTGAAACCCTCCTTTCTCGGCAAGTTCTCCCTCTCCAGCGACAACGATCAATCCTTTGTTCCGTCAATCTTTCATCTACAGTAAGTTTTAGTTAATTCTTAGTAGATAGTTAGTGGTTTAGTGGTTTTGAGCAGTAAAAGTGAGATTAGAGAGAGAGTTTAGTTGTTTTGGTGGAAACCTAGGGGGGAGATACAAGAATTTGGAGTTAGAGTTGATTTTATCCGTGTGTTAGTGTTAAAACTAGGAGTAGGAGTGGATTACAGAGTTTTATGGAAAAGATTGATTATTTGGATAGCCGAATGCCCAAATTATGAGACGATTTCCGTTTGGCTAAGCTGTGAGTACTGGATTATGAAATTGATAAGACCAGTAGAGGCTAGACGTTCTTGGGAGTTCGTAGCATTTTGAATTGTCCAAATCGGAGAGTATTGGTTAAGTTATGTAATTCCAAAGTTAATAGGAATTTGTATAAAATTTTAGAATTTAGTTAGAATTCCGGTTTAGGAAGATTGGAGGCTAAGTTGTTATTTCCTTAGAATTTTACTATTGAAAGGAAAGTAGAACTAATATATGCATGGTTTTATAGGTTCTTCCTGTTAGCGTACGAAGTTACGAGGTGCGGGTTGCTAAAGACGCAGTTAAGTAATGTAGTAGGAGTTTTGCCTTTGGGCCTACATCACAGATACATTGCACGTTTACTTTATGTTATACTTTTATGGTTGTGCATCATTGTTTTAAAGCAGGAGAACGAAACGAAAATGAATTTTCATGTTTTACGAAGTGAAACAGTAGGATATGAATAGACGAACGAAATGAGAAGATGCGTAAGAAGATAATAAAGGTGAGGTTGAGTGGTCTTGTCCACTGAGGTGGACCACGAGGTGTATCACTCTTCCTCCGCTTTACGTGGTGACCTTGTCCAGTGAGGTGGACCGCGAGGTGTGTCACTTTACTTGTTCGAGTTTGGCCTTGTCCAGTGAGGTGGACCGCGAGGTGTGTCATCTCAATCTAGCACGTAAAGAAGAACTCAGTAGTAATATGATAAAGAAGATGTAAGAAAGAGATGAAAACGAAAGTAGAAAAGAAATTGTAGAAACTGCATGTGTTATGATGTAATTGTTTACAGTGTTTCGTTTTTATGCATTACTTACTTAGCATTAGGCTAATAGTTGAGTTCTGTGATGTAGGTGACGACACAGCAACGAGTGAGTATCCCGAGCATGCCTAGAAATATAAAGCAGTTACAGAAAGACGCTCGTGGGACGATGAGCCGGCTGTTGGGGTGTTTTAACCAAGGCGAACGTAGGTATGGGTGGTGAGGAGTTTTGAGTCAAATCTAGTCGTTTTGATGAACAATTGAAGATTTAAAATGGGTATTGAATATTTTGGTGTGGATAGTAGGTTTGTAAATTGAGTGGAGAAGCTGATGTTTGGTTTTTGAACGTTTAGTTAAAATCGGGACTGTTTTGGTTGAATCCTCTCAACTTTCTGGGGGCTAAGTGTTAACCGATAGACTTAGTGGTCGACCAAACCCGACAGGTGTCGACCGCATGGGTCAACCTATGCCGGCAGAGAGCATCGAGGTGTCGACCTATGGTGGTAGGTGTCGACTGCTCAGTGTATGAACGATTGCGGGGTGTCGACCTACACATAACAAGGTCGACCAAATCCCGTATATGTCGACCGCGTGGGTCGACCTACTCGGACAGAGAGCAATAAATTATCGACCGGCACACGCAAGTGTCGACCAGTAATGTAAAGCAAGCAGAAGTGTTGACCTCGAGGATCGACCGACGAGGACAGAGAGGGTATAGGTGTTGACCGCTAAATGAAGGTGTCGACCGGTTCGAGAAGTGAGTAACAGGGGTTGACCGCGAGGGCGACCTGCGCCGATAGAGGTGAATAAAGTGTCGACCGGGATAAGTATGGGTCGACCGAGAATGAGTTTTGTGTTTTTAAAATCTTGAATTTCATTTGATATGATTTTCCCCGATAGTTTTCCGCTGCGAGGTTTTCAGTCGATTTTAAAAGAGTCGTTTTAAGTTGAAAAACAGATTATACAATTTTTAAAGAATTTGATTAGAGAATATGAGTGATGGTGACGAGTAGTAGTAGGTAGCGAACAGGAAATAGGGGTGGATTATCCGGGGCGTTACACTGGGCATGCTCAGAGTACTCATCAACTACGGTGTCGTCACCTACATTACATAACTCAACTATTGGGTTCAACATGGATACGTGAAATACATTGTGGATCCCATCCATTGAGGCTGGTAACTGTAGCTAGTAAGCTGTTATTCCTATTTTCTTCGTAATAGGAAATGGTCCAATAAATCTTGGGTTCAACTTGCCTCTTTTCCCGAATCTCACAACTCTTTTGAATGGCGAAACTTTCAGACAGACTTCATCACCCACCTCAAATTCTAACTCTCTTCTCCGACGATCTGCATAGTTCTTCTGTCGGCTTTGAGCGGTTAAAATTCGTTGCCGAATAAACACAATTTCCTCTACTGTCTGTTGCAAAATATCCAGACCAACTAATGTTGCCACGTCGACTTCATTCCAATTTATCGAAGATCTGCACTTTCTGCCGTAAAGAGACTCATAAGGAGCCATACCTATCATACTCTAAAAGTTGTTGTTATACGAAAACTCCACCAATGGTAGGTATCTGCTCCATGAAACCTAGAATTCCAGTACGCAAGGTCGACGCATATCTTCCAGCCTCTGAATGGTCCTCTTAGATTGACCGTCCGTCTGAGGATGAAATGCAGTACTAAAATTGAGCTGCGTACCCATAGCCTTATGCAGACTCTTCCAGAACTTTGAAGTAAATCTCGGGTCTCTATCTGATACGATCGAGGTCGGAACTCCGTGCAACCGTACGATTTTTTGTACATATAGGTCGACGAACTGGTCCATAGAATATGTCATCTTCACTGCAAGAAATATAGGCTGACTTGGTTAATCGATCCACAATTACCCATATGCCATCATAACCCTTTGTTGTCCGAGGCAATCCGCAAAAAAGTCCATCGATATCTGTTACCACTTCCACTCGGGAATAGGCAATGGCTGTAGCTTTCTTGCTAACCTTTGATGTTCAACCTTAATCTGCTGACAAATTAAACACGCCTCAACATACTTGCCACGTTCTTTTTCATATCGGGCCACCAAAAATGCTGCTTAAGATCTGTGTACATCTTGGTACTCCCTAGATGCATAAAAAGCCTCGAAGAGTGGGCTTCAGCTAGTATTTCTCTCTGTAGTTCTTCATTACTTGGAACGAACCACTTATTTCAAGACATAAGAATCCCATCGTCCGAGTAACTGAACTCCGATCGGTCGTTGGAAGCCATGCTTGCTTTAATTTCATCGCACTCAGCGTCGTCCTTGTGGGCCTATTGAATTTTCTTCAGAATCGTAGGCTGTAAGGACATAGCCGATAATATGGCCGAGACACTCGACACTACCTCCAAGTGGAACTTTCAAAATTCTGCATCCAAGGTCAGTGGCATAACTGAATCCATCGTCGATCTGCTCAATGCATCAGCCACCACGTTTGCTTTGCCGAGGTGGTATTTAATCTCAACATCGTAGTCCTTTATGAATTCCAACGATCGGTACTGCCTCATATTCAACTTCTTCTAAGAAAAGATATACTTCAAACTCTTGTGATCCGAATATACTTCACACGGCTGTCCATACAGATAATGTATGGTTGTAGGGAGTGTCAAAATCAGAGCAGTAGTCAATTTCTGCTTCAATGTTTAGAAACTGTGCTCGTAATCCTCGGAGCACAGATACTTCACACTTTTCCTCGTCAAACGGGTCAGAGGCGCCACAATCTTTGAAAATCCTTCAATAAACCTCCTGTAATAACCTGTTAGCCTAAGGAAACTCCGTATCTCCATGACATTCTTCGGCTGTGGCCACTCCTTGACTGTCAGGATTTTTGCTGGATCAACCTATATGCCATCGCTCGAGATGACATGTCCAAGAAACTGAATCCTATCCAGCCAGAATTTGCACTTCGAAAACTTCGCATAAAGTTGATGTCGCTTCAGAGTTTCCAACACCAACCTCAAGTGCTCTCTGTGATCCTTCTCACTACGAGAGTACACCAATATATCATCGATAAACATAATAACAAATTTATCGAGATAGTCATGAAATACTCTGTTCATCAAGTTCATAAAGGTGGCTAGGGCATTCGTCAGTCCGAACGACATTACCAAGAATTCCTAATTCCCATAACGCGTTTGAAAAGTAGTCTTTGGAATATCTTCTGGCTTGACCTTCAACTGATAATAACCCGATCTCAGGTCAATCTTCGAAAACACTCGCGCCCCTTCGAGTTGATCAAATAGATCATCTATTCTCGGCAGGGGGTACTTGTTCTTATTCGTAAGCTTAATCAACTCCTTGTAGTCGATGCACATTTGAAACGACCCATCCTTCTTCTTGACAAAAAGGATCGGTGCGCCCCATGGCGAAAAGCTAGGGCGTATAAATCCTTTTTCCACCAACTCTTCCAATTGCTTCTTTAACTCCTTCAACTCTACTGGTGCCAATCTATAAGGATTTTTTTGACACCAGCTCAGCTCCCGGATACGCACCTATAGCAAATTCTATCTCTCGATTCGGAGGTAAACTGGGTAAATCATCTAAGAAAACTTCAAGGAAATCTTGAATAATTAAAACATCCTGTGGCCTTGAATCCCTGAGAATTTGCATATCTATAATACTGGCGAGAAAACCGAAAGACTCACCGATCAAAACTTGACGAGCACTGACCGGCGTCATGGCAGATATCTTCCGAACATTCTTCGCGGCCTGAAAAGTGTGCTTCTCACCATCCGGCGGTTGAAAACTCACTATGCCCGCCCTACAGTCAATTGTAGCGTAGTGCTTGAACAATGAATCCATTCTCAATATTACGTCATATCCCATTATACCCATAATATTGAGATCGGCCGATAAATTCTTGCTTCCCACCGACTCTACGCTATCTCGTACCACTTGATTTGAATGCATACGCCAACCAAAAGGCAACATTACCTCGTAACTACAGTCCATTGACACAGACCATATATTCAACTTAACCACGAATGTAGCTGTAATGAATGAGTGTCTCGCACTAGAATCAATCAAAGTATATGCAGGTACAGAGTTTACCAATATAGTACCTGACACTACGGCTGGCTGGTCACCCTTGCCAGACTCGATCATGGCAAATACTCTCGGTGTTGAATGCGTCAGACCCTTCTTTTGAGCTGGGCAATCTTTGCTGACATAGCCTACCTCGTTACAGTTGAAACACCGAATCACTCTGGGCTTCGGGCAATCTTTATGCAAGTGTCAAACTTCATTACAGTTGTAGCACTTTCCCGGGTTTAGTCTACATTTGCCCAGGTGATACCTCAAACATTTAGGGCATTGTGGGTACTGCGCCGGCCCCTGAGGCCTTTTACTACTTCCCTGGCTACTCGAACTCTCACTAAACCTCTTAGTGCCCCTCTGTTGTTGCTGCTGGGAAGCACTTCTGCTCTGTTGTGGGGCAACCTCCTTGAAGAATCTCCTAGAAGCCTCTCGCTATTTAATACATTTTATCTTAGCTTCCTCCACCTCAAACGCCTTAGCCACCACTTTCGAAGAGGGCACTTCCTGAGTTCTGATTATATTCACTCCCTTGTATATTTCCATCTTTAGCCCCTGTACATACTGAAACGCCTTGTCTTCATTCCAGCTCACTAAACTGCTAGCGAACCTAGATAAGGTGTAACACCCCAAGAAACCCCACGTTCCCGGTGCGCTACAATACGTCTACACGCTATGACGCACTAAAACTTGACACAACTCACTCAATTTAAAACCACTTTCATTTTCAAATCATCTTTAAAAGAACATTTGTAAGTATGAAAAATTTTCGACTCGATCAGAAAACAATTCGCGCCGGGAAAAGGGAACACGAAATTCTCAATATAAAAAAAAAATACGCAGCGGAAAAAAAACAATTTAAACTAGTTTTAAAATAAACCGACAAGACTCGAAATCCTAGGAAGGATTCCAACGCACCCCTCGAACTATACAAATCCGGTGCCGCGCACCCACGTCCCCCACTTTGATGCCCCGCGCGCACTCTCGTGGTGTTGCGCATGCCAACTCAACATCACCACGTCAAGCGCATGCTCGCAGCGCCGCGTGCCCCATGCACCCTGCCTCCGTACCACACGTCCGCACGCACGCCCTCACTCGACGCCGGACGACCCGTGAGGACCTATAGGGCCGCGTGCCCCGCGCACCTGCAACCACGCCACGCTTCTGCTCTCCTCCACACTTTTCTAACACTCATTGTACACATCCCGACCTATCCCATTTTCTCTCGACTAACCTCTCTCTCAAAATTTTGGCAGAATAACGCCTAAAAACTGGCTATACAAAAATTTAAACATTGCACACAGTTTACCAGAAACTAGCAATATTTATCTATCAACCTTCCAGAGCATCTCCATAACAAAATAATCAAAGTTTAAAGGCAACGAAAATCTATCGACTACAAATGAGGAAAATCCACAGTATAAAGCAATAACAAGCTCCTACTTGTAAAACAAATGCGTACGTCACCGAAATGACACGCACTCCATAAACCCCTATACAACTGACGCCTATACAACTCGTCTAATCAACTGTACCTCGACATAGCAAAATAAAATACCCACAATAGGCAAGCCACCACCTACCATCTCCACGGGTCGAGTCGCCCTAACAAAAATCCGTCGTCCGGTGCCTCAGGTTGCACGCCGCTAACCGTCCTATGCCTCAGGACTAGGCTCTCGAGGCTCACCAGCAATATCGTCACTACCTACACCAAAGAACACCCAACATAAGCCTAACGCTCAGTAAGTAATGCGATGTGAAAGTAAAAGCCGACAATGCAAATCCTATCACATGCAGTCTCTACACTTACACTCATGTGTCACATCCGTGACGCGTAGTGTAGCCGCACCAGGGTAAGGAGGAACCTCGCGCCACCCTTCACCCTGACACGTCGCCACCGTTTTGGACTCCCCAGCAAGCTACACACATGCATCACCACGCAGCAACCACATCAGGGTGAGGGTATACCTCGCGCCACACTACACCCTGACATATGCCCCCGTCCCAACCTCCCCAGCAAGGGGCTCTAGTTGCCACACACATGTTCCGCGATAGTCCAGCCAGCCCACTCCTCGAGCGAAATCCGCGACTGGTGTTGTACCGGCCCACACTATTAGGATCTGCGGTACCACTGCCCATCATCCTCACCGTCAACATATACACGCCGCGTGACGGCCCAGCTGGCCCACTCGCCAAGTGAAATCTGCGATTCGTTACGTACCGGCCCACACACTAGCAGGATCCGCGGTACTACCGTCATGCGTCTCAGCACTTACACAAAATATGCTCAAAACTATTTTCGTTCCCTTTTTAAAAATGATGCATGTCAAACAATACGCACA
>CM039525.1:10807531-10853843 GCA_022433055.1 Begonia peltatifolia | reverse complement strand
TTCTCCCTCCCACCAAGCATCAACTTTTTCCCCCTCACTAACACCAGCATTCACAGCCTATAATCGACGCCTATACCGAGCCAATTCATTAGAGAGCAAGAAAGAACCGAGCTCTCACGCTCGGCCGACAAGGGTAGAAACAGGGGAGGAGTTACCTGGGGTTTTCAGCTTGAGAAGAACTGCACTCGCGCCTCCACTTCGGCTCGTCAGAGCACCCCGTGCACTGGCGTCTTACCCTCGGTGATTGATGGCCGGAACTCCCTCCCGATCGCTCTCTCTTGCGCGTTCCCTTCTCGGCGTTCGCTCTCGGGTGTGATGGTATAACAGCTGAATGGCTTCTCCCGAGCCATTCGGTTGTTACACTTATTATATTATATTTTTTTTATATAATAAATAAAAGATTACCAAATTGCCCTCACATCCGTAACTTTGTTAAATTCTCATCCTCCCAACTTTAAAATTTCGAAAACCATCACAAAGTAGACTCCGAGTTTTATAACTTAAATTACTCGTTAAAATAGTTTCCCGAAATCCCAACCGAGATTAAATTAAAAATTTTAGAAATTAGATTTAAAAATCTAAAATTTTCTGGGTTATTACATCACCCTGACACTCCATGTCTTTACGCTGCTCCCAAGTAGTCTCTTCCATACCATGATTGCGCCACAACACCTTGACCAAAGGGATATCTTTGTTACGCAGCACCTTCACAGCTGATCCTAAGATCCTCACTGACTTCTTCTCATAGGACAGCTCAGCTGGATCTCTATATCTTGTTGTGACACTACCTGAGAGGGATCGCGCATACACTTCCTCAACATCGAGACATGGAAAACGTCATGGATGACATCCATGGACGAAGGCAACTGTAGCTGGTACACAGTTCTCCCAATCCGCTTGACAATCGGGAACGGTCCCACAAACCAAGGGTTGAGCTTCCCCCGCTTTCCGAACCTCACCACTCCCTTGAACGGCGAAATCTTAAGAAATACCTCATCACTCTCACTAAACTTCAACTCTCGACGCCTCTGGTCAGCATAACTCTTCTGTCGACTCTGAGTTGCTTCAATCCTCTTCCGTATCACAAAAATTTTATCGGCAGTCTGCTGTAAAATCTCAGGACCTATCAACCGGGCCTCCCCAACCTTATCCCAATACATTGACGACTTGCAATTCCTTCCGTAGAGGGCCTCGTACGACGCCATACCAATAGTGGACTAGTAGCTGTTATTATATGAGAACTCCACTAACGGCAAGAACTTACTCCAAGCTGCCCTGTATAGTCCGCTCTGACTGTCCGTCGGTCTGAGGATGAAAGGCCGTACTAGAATCTAACCTAGTGCCCATGGCTTTATGCAGACTCCTCCAAAACGTGGAGATGAATCTGGGGTCTCGGTCCGAAACAATTGACACCGGAATCCCATGAAGCCTGACAATCTTCTGAATATAAAACTGGGCAAACTGATCCATGGTATAAGTCATCCTCACCGGCAAAAAGTGAGACGACTTCGTTAACCTGTCTACAATCACCCAGATAGCATCATGTCCCTTGGCAGTCCACGGTAGCTCGACCACAAAATCCATAGTGATCCGCTCCCACTTCTACTCCAGTATTGGCAATGGTTGGAGCATCCTAGACGGTCGTTGATGTTCCGTCTTCATCTGCTGGCAGACTACGCAGGTTTCAACATACTCAACCACTGCTCGCTTCATGTTAGGCCACCAATAGTGCCGCTTTAAATCCCTGTACATCTTAGTGCTTCCAGGATGCACAGAGAAAGAAGATGAATGGGCCTCTGATAATATATCCTTCCTCAGCTTCTCATCCTTCGGGACATACCACCTATCCTGAAATTTCATAATCCCGTCCTCTGAATAACTGAACTCAGAATTAGGCCTGACCTCCATACTCCCCTTCAGCTCGTTACACTTCGAGTCAGTCTCTTGAGCTTGCCTGATCCTGTCCAGAATAGTCGGCCTCAATGACAAGGCCGAAAGAGTGGCTGCCATATCAGAAACTTCCTCCAGGCCAAAACTCTGCATCTCTGTCATCAACTCAACAGGCCCTATGGAAGTCATGGCATAAGTCGAAGTTGTTACCCGACTCAAAGAGTTTACCACCACGTTTGCCTTTCCTAGGTGGCACTTGATCTCCATATCATAATCCTTGACCAGCTCGAGCCACCTCCTCTGTCTCAAATTCAGCTCCTTCTACGTGAAAATGTATCTTAAGCTCTGATGGTCAGAGTAAATCTCGCACTACTGCCCATAAAGGTAATGCCTCCAAATCTTAAGTGCAAATACAACAGCCGCCAGCTCCAAATCGTGAGTGGGATAATTCTGCTCGTAAGCCTTCAACTGCATAGAGGCATAGGCAATGACTCTCCCACCCTGCATCAAAACACACCCCAAACCAATCTTGGAGGCATCACAATAAATACAGAACTTCTCTCCTTCCACGGGCAGCGTTAGTATAGGAGCCATAGTCAACACCTGCTTCAATGTCTAGAAGCTGTCCTCACACCTGTCGATCCATTCATACTTCGCATTCTTTCTGGTCAGCCGGGTTAAGGGAGCCGAAATCTTGGAGAACCCTTCAATGAATCTCCGATAATATCCAGTCAAGCCTAGAAAACTGCGTATCTCACTAGCACTGGTCGGCCACAGCCACTCCTTCACAGCCTGAACTTTCACCAGATTGACTGAAATACCCTTAGAGGAAATAACGTGCCCCAAGAAGTGAATCTTGTCCAACCAAAACTCGCACTTATAGAACTTAGCATATAGTTGATGCTGACTCAGAATAGTCAATACGACCCTCAAGTGCTCTCTGTGCTCCTCCTCACTCTGCGAGTAAATCAGAATGTCGTCGATAAACACGATCAAAAACTTGTCCAGGTACTCCTTGAACACTCGGTGCATCAAATCTATAAATGTTGCAGGGGCATTGGTCAACCCGAAGGACATAACCAGGAACTCAAAATGCCCATACCTTGTCTTGAAGGCCGTCTTCGGTACATCCTCTCCCTTTACCTTCAGCTGATGATATCCGGACCTCAGGTCGATCTTAGAAAACACTCGGGCACCCTGTAGCTGATCAAACAAATCGTCAATCCTCAGCAATGGATACCTGTTCTTCACCGTTAACTTATTCAGCTCCCGATAGTCAATACACATTCGTAAGGATCCATCATTCATCTTGACAAATAGAACTGGCGCGCCCTAAGGTGAAAAACTAGGGCGTATAAAGCCCTTATTCATCAGCTCCTCCAACTAAGCCTTCAGCTCCTTAAGTTCGGTAAGTGCTAACCTGTACGGGTTCTTGTACACAGGCTCGGCACCTGGGAAAACATCTATCTCAAATTCAATCTCCCTGTTAGGGGACAACTGTGGCAAATCATCTCGAAACACCTCCGGGAACTCCTGCACAAAAAGAATATCATGTATCTGAGTATCACCCTGTGACTGCGCATCCCCGACACTTGCCAAAAATCCTTGGCAACCCTTGCCCAACAACCGTGGAGTCTGACGAGAAAAGATAGCAGAAATCCTGGCAAGACCTTTACTTGCTTTAAATGTGTAGCTTTCTCTGCCCAGGGGCTGAAAGTGAAGCCCTCTGGTCCTGCAGTCAATCTTCGCATGATGTCTGAACAACCAGTCCATTCCCAAGATCACCTCATAACTGCTCATATGGAGTATAACTAGCTCGGCATATAACTGCTTCTTTCCCACTGTCACCACATTGCCCCGCACCACCTGTTCAGAATACAAATGTTCCCCAGATGGCAAGGTCGCATCATAATGTCGCTCGGTGGGACTGAACTCCAAGTTTACCTTAACAACAAAACCCGTCGACACAAACGAGTGCGTAGCGCCTGTATCAATCAAGGTATAATCTGCCACACTAGAAACAAAAATGTTACCTGTAATCACTGATGGCTGGGCAGCATCATCTGGCTCAAAAAGGGCAAAGACCCTCGGTATAACTCTGGCTGATGTCTTGCTCGCAGCTGGGCATCTATTGGCAAAGTGTCCTACCTCATTTCAATTGAACCAGCAGTTCTGACGCGTCTTCTGGCACTCTCTAGACATGTGGCCCACCTCGCCACAGTTATAACACCGCACTGGGCCCACTCTGCACTCACCTGGGTGGCTCCTCTAACACTTTGGGTACACTAGAAACTCTCCTGATCCCTGTAGCCTCTTGGTGCTCCCTTGGCTGCTGGAACTGTCACTAGGCCTCTTCAGGCCTTTTTGAATGGACGCCTCCCCTCTCGCCTGTGGCAGCGACTCTCTGAATGATCTCCGAGCTACTTTTTGGGTACCTCTCTATAACTAGGAAGTTTCGCCCGAGCCTCCTCAATGTCCAGGGCATTCGCTACCACCTCCTCGTATGGCATGCCTCGAGCCCCTGCAATCCGCATGCCCATATAGATATCCGGCTTCAGACACTGCACAAACTGATGTACCATATTCTCATCGAGGATCACCAAATGCCCTGTCAAACCGCGACAAGGCCTCAAACTATCGTACATACTCAGCCACCGCGCCGGTCTGCCTCAACTGAGCAAACTCCACCATCTTCTGTGTCCTGACGGAATGGCTGAAATACTTACCGAAAAACACTGACCTGAACTCCTCCCAGGTCATGGTCTCCACATCTCTCGTGGCCACTACAGTATCCCACCAGTGGCTTGCATCCTTGGCCAGATAGAATGCCGCACTAGAAACCTGGTCCTGCTCCTCCACCTTTGCAAAACCCATCATCCTCTCCATGCTCCGTATCCACTCTTCAGCACTGAGAGGATCCGGAGATGACCCGTCAAAAGTCGAGGGTCTAAGTCTATGCAGCCTATCGCCCCCTCTATCAGACGAACCTTGGGTGCTAGATTGACCCTGGTCATCCCTGCTCATAAATCTCTCCAGCTGCTGAGACTAGCGGTGGACTAACTCGGTAAGCTGCCAGATGGTATCATCCATATCGCCCACAGCTCTAGGCGCCTCTCGTCGTGGTCAGCCTATACCTCTGCCCCTTGCCTCTCTTGACATTTTCTACCTTTAACATATACAAAACTCACATTAGTCTTACAATAAATATAAATTTAAACACTTACAGTTGGTGGAGTGCTCCCGCGCAGCGGCTGGCGATGTTAGGTAATGCTTTCAACGACGTCGACCCTGTGGCTCTGATACCATAACTGTAACACCCCGAGAAACCCCACGTTCCCGATGCGGTACAGTACGTCTACACGCTATGACACACTAAAATTTGACACAACTCACTCAATTTAATACCACTTTCGTTTTCAAATCATCTTCAAAAGAACATTTGTAAGTATGAAAAATTTTCAACTCGATTTGAAAACAACCCGCGCCTCGAAAAAGGAACACGAAATTCTCAATATAAAAAAAAATACGTAGCAGAAAAGAAAATAATTTAAAATAGTTATAAAATAAACCGATAAGACTCAAAATCCAAGGAAGGATTCCAACGCACCTTTTGAACTACACAAATCCGGTGCTGTGCACCCACGTCCCCCACTTTGACGCCCCGCACACACCCTCACGGTGCTGCGCGTGCCAACTCAACATCACCACGTCACGCGCACGCTCCCAGTGCTGTGTGCACCACGCACCCTGCCTCTGTACCACATGTTCGCATGCACGGCCTCACCCGACGCCAAACGACCCGTGAGCACCTGTAGGGCCGCGTGCCCAACGTACCTGCGACCACGCCGCACTTCCGCTCCCCTCCACACTTTTCTAACACTCACTGTACACATCCCGACCTATCCCATATCCTCTCGACTCTCAATCTCTCACCCAAAATTTCGGCAGAGTAACGCCTAAAAACTGGCTATCTTAAAATTTAAACCCTGCAAACAGTTCACTAGAAACTAGCAATATTTATCTATCAACCTTCCAGGGCATCTCCATAACAAAATAATCAAAGTTTAAAGGCAACGAAAATCT
Source organism: Begonia peltatifolia (assembly GCA_022433055.1). Classification (NCBI taxonomy): domain Eukaryota; kingdom Viridiplantae; phylum Streptophyta; class Magnoliopsida; order Cucurbitales; family Begoniaceae; genus Begonia; species Begonia peltatifolia. The sequence goes on along the minus strand of CM039525.1, from coordinate 10,847,870 downwards.
ATTGACTACAAATGAGGAAAGTCTACAGTATAGAGCAATACCAAGCTCCTACATGTAAAAACAAACGCGTACGTCACTGAAATCACACACACACCATAAACCCCTATACAACTGATGCCTATACAACTCGTCTAATCAACTGTACATCGACACAGCAAAATAAAATACCCACAATAGCCAAGCCACCATGATGTGCCCCATAGGCCCGTCACACGATCTCAAGTCCAAGCACACACTTTAATTAACTTACATTCTCACACATTTTATTCTTGTGCAGGTTATGATTCAATGGAGCCGGAAGTTGCAACCTTAAGGTGGGAAGTGGAGGCTCAAGACATGGAGCAACCGAGACACATCATTGCATGGGAAGCTACCCTTGAAGATCATGAAGCTCTTAAGAAAATTTGTCTTCCCGAGCCAACTTTTATGTAATGTTTTATTTTGAACTTATTGGGCAAACATTGACCTTCTTGTTTAACTATTTATTATGTGCATGCATTAGGCATTTAGGAGTAGATTGAATGGTTAGGATAGATGATGGAATGGGCTTCGGGCTTGGCTTAAATTGAAGATGCATTCGGGCATGCAAGGCATGCCACTCTCAGCCGCAAATGCACCAAGGAGAAAGTCCCGCAAGTGGTGGCCAATTTTACCCGATTTGGCCACACCATTGGGCTGCCAATTGAGATGCTTGTCCCCTTTACCTTTTGTGGAAGAAACATGGATCCATGACATGGCATTCAGCAAGCCATTGATCGACCACTTGGCTGCCATCATCTCGGCCGCACACTACAACACTTGGAGCCGGTTACAAGCTCCTTTGCACCAAGTTTTTGAAGACCAAAGCACAGCCCTAAAACCCTCCATCCTAGGCCTATATAAGCATAGCATTGGTGTTTGTATTTTGGTTGGCAAAGTTAATGAGCATCGGCATGTTTTCTAAGAGGAAACCGAGAGAGTTTTTCCACCACCATTCAAGGTAAGTCCTCGGTTCCATGAACCGATTAGGAGTAGCCTCCTACCTTGGCAACTCAAGGTTGTTGCTCGAGCTTGTGTTCAACTTTTCTCTCCTCCCTTTCAAGGGAAGGAAACAAGAAGGAAGTGGGCAAAACCGGTTCCCCAAGTTGAGAGCCTTTCCAGGGAAAGGTTATGATTGCCGAGAACATAATATTGTCTCTTCGGCCAACTTGCGGGTTTGCTTGCACAAGTTTGTCATTTCTAATCAATCTGCACCACGACCACCACCATCACACACCTCACTCACTCCACTAATCTCACACAAAATTTCATTTCATTTAAAGCACATTTGGTTGTTCATTTTGTTGTTTTTCTCAAGGGTTTCTCGGCTTGGCCGAGATCCGAGGGCCTAACCGATCCTTTCGTGCATTTTAGTGACCGAGCAGGGGCTTGACTATAACACACCACCTACCGTCTCCACGGGTCGGGTCGCCCTAACAAAAATCCATCGTCCGGTGCCTCGGTCACACGCCGCCAACCGTCCTATGCCTCAGGACTAGGCTCTCAAGGCTCACCAGCAATATCGTCACTACCTACACCATAGAACACACAACATAAGACTAACGCTCAGTAAGTAATGCGATATGAAAGTAAAAGCCGACAATGCAAATCATATCACATGCAGTCTCTACACTTATACTCATATTGTCACATCCGTGACACATAGTGTAGCCGCACCAGGATAAGGAGGAACTTCGCCCCACCCTTCACCCTGACACGTCGCCACCGTCCCAAACTCTCCAGCAACGAGGCCCACAAGCTACACACATGCATCATCACGCAGCTGCCACACTACACTCTGACACGTCGCCCCCGTCCCAGCATCTCTAGCACGGGGCCACAGCTGCCACACACAAGTTCCGCGACAGCCCAGCCGGCTCACTCATCGAGCAAAATCCGCGACTGGTATTGCACCGGGCCACACACTAATAGGATCCACGGTACCACTGCCCATCATCCTCACCGTCAACACCTACACGCCGCGTGATAGCCTAGCCGGCCCATTCCTCGATCGAAATCTGCGGTTGGTTACAAACCGGCCCACACCCTAGCAGGATCCGCGGTACCACCGCCACGCCTCTCACGACTTATACAAAATATGTTTAAAACCATTTTCGTTCCCTTTTTAAAAATGATGCATGTCAAACAATACGCACACACACCACAATCAATCACATAATTCAAAAAGTTCTACGGTGTAGGCCCACTTAGGCAAAACACATGCATGCACTAATTACCTTGCGTACTAAGCTCACTCGACGCACAGCTTCGCCAAAAAGTGTCACACCTAAAACACAAACAATCACTCATCAATCTTCGCTTCAAAATTCACCAAATAAGCTAAAATAATATCCCTTAACTAAACCCATAAAATTCCAACCAAAACGAGTCGCTAATTTGGTTCAGCCGAAAACTAGCCTAAAGCTCGGACGCGCACAACTTTTTCGTCCGTTAACAAAATCGAGTGATTCAAGAGGCTAAACGTTCCCTGAGAAACCTAGTTTAACATACTAAGATGGATTTTAAGACGGTAAGCCGCAGCTAGGTGGAAAAACCCCGAAACCGAATCTGTCCCTTTTTATTCAATTTCACATTTTTGTTTTTCTTCAACGAAAACTCACTCAAAATTGGCTTTACGCATCAAAAACGGTCATGTCACTATCACACGTTACAATGCTACAATAAACACTTACTAATTTGACTTAGACCAAAATCCGACATAAACTTTCGACGCGTATAACGTTTGCGTCGGATATCGGAATGGAACTATTACAGCGGCCACATGTCCCTCTAACAACCTAATTTAACCTACAAAAACAAAAATAAAAATGTTCAATAGAAGCTAGGCCGAAACAGCCAAAAACAGAATCTGCTCTTACACAAAACAACAATCTGATTTTGATTTCAGTTCAAATTCCAAAATTTCTATATGCAGTCAACCACAGTCCACTCATTCATGCATAATCCAGTCAAAAATCAAATATTCGAGCACCAGCCCGAATTTTGCTCAATTTTCAACCCCCAACCCCAACCCCCCCCCCCCCCCCCGGTCATTCTCCCTCCCACCAAGCATCACTTTTTCCCCCTCACTAACACCAGCATTCACAGCCTATGATCGACCCCTATACAGAGCCAATTCATTGGAGAGCAAGAAAGAACCCAGCTCTCACGCTCGGCCGACAAGGGCCAAAACAGGGGAGGAATTACCTGAGGTTTTTAGCTCGAGAAGAGCCGCACCCGCGCCTCCACCTCGGCTCATCAGAGCACCCCGCGTACTGGTGTCTTACCCTCAGTGATTAATGGCCGGAACTCCCTCCCGATCGCTCTCTCTCGCACGTTCCCTTCTCGGCGTTCGATCTCGGGCGTGATGGTGTAACAGCCGAATGGCTTCTCCCGAGCCATTCGGTTGTTACACTTATTATATTAAATTTTTTTTATTTTCTTTATATAATAAATAAAAGATTACCAAATTGCTCTCCCGTGTTTTAATCATCCGTAACTTCGTTAAATTTTCATCTTCCCGACTTTAAAATTTTGAAAAACATCACAAAGTAGATTCCGAGTTTTATAACTTAAATTACCCATTAAAATAGTTTCCCAAGACCCCAACCGAGATTAAATTAAAAATTTCAGAAATTAGATTTAAAAATTCAAAATTTTCCAGGTTATTACATAAGGACTCGAACTGTCGGTTGTACTCAGTTATCGACCTGGTCAGTTTCAACTATAGGAACTCTATTCTTTTGGCTGCTTATACCGTGCTGTTGAAGTAATTGTCATAAAATATCTCCTTAAACTTTTCCCACGTCACATGCTTCCCTTCAACGGTGGTCTCTACGGACTCCCACCAAAATCGGGCGTCTTTCGCTAGATGGAAGGTGCCTAGCGAAACCTTGTCCTCTTCTTCCACCTTCGCATATTTGAACATACTCTCTATGGTACAGACTCATTCCTCTGCAGCTATAGTATCTGACGACTGTACTTCATAAGTCGTGGGTCGTAACCTCCAAAATCTATCTCCCGACTGATCATGGCCTAAACTAGAGCCTACACTTCCTTGCACTTCCTGATTTAGCAAAATTCTTAACTACTGAGACTGTCGATTTACTAACTCTGTCAACTGTTGGATTGTCATTGAATCATCTTTGTTTCTTGGTTCGGTTGGCTCTATCGGCGCTCGTGGGCGTCCTAGCCGTCTACACATTATGGCTAATTCCCTGGACAAAACCAATTACTCTCATAAACATTTAATAACTAAAGCTAAACTTAAACACTTACAGTTGTCGAAGCACGTCATGCGGTGATCGGCACTATTAGGCAATCGTTTGAACGTTTTGACTTGCTGACTCTAACCCCCGTAACATCCCCTCCTACTATTGATTACTCTACTTTTTCCCAAGTGGTGTGAGAATTGTGATAGGTCCTCATGCTTTCACAATCCACCCTTCCTCATAGGGGCCTGACGTTCTCGTCGACCACACTTCCTGCTGGGTAAACGCTCTGATACCACATTTGTAATGCCCCTAAAACCTATCCATTTTTGGTTTGTTCACTTCTTTGACTCATGATCCACTGATAAAAATCGTTTAAATATTTGAAACTTGTTTTTCGACTTGAAACAACATTTTTAAAATTGATTGAAAACCTCGCAGCGGAAGACGTTTGGTTAAAAATCATTTTAAATAAAACTTCATTTTATAAAACATAGAACAGAGAAACCGGTCGACAGCTGTAAGCATCGGTAGACACTTTGGTTGTCTCGGGTTTTTCATCAGTCGACGCTAACAAATGCCGATCGACACTACGTTTCTCTCGGGTCTCCCCGTCGGTCGACACTTCTAAGCTCATCTCAAAGAGTGGTCGACACCTGCTTTCACAGGTCGACACTTTGATGTTCTATGTCCGCACAGGTCGACCATCGCGGTCGACACCTACAACCATAGATCGACACTTGCAGGGTCTGGTCGACCACTAAGCCTATGGGTCGACACTTCCTCCCCATAACTTTGTTTAAAAACCTTACAAACTTCAAAAAATCATTCGGACTTCCACTCAACGATAATAATAATCGAACGCACACTTTTCCATAAACTCAAAATCATAATTTAAGCAAGGAAAACAACCACTAAAGTTTTAAATCCGTCTATACATTCAATCGACCCAAAACCACAAAAATCATTTCAATTACGCTCCCAAAACACCTATGCCTATCAAAGTTAGAACGCCTTAACAGCCGGCTAGATCATCCACGTGCATACTCCTCCAACCATCTCCTAGTCCTTGACATGCTCGGAGTATTCACCAACTATGACGTCGTCACCTACATTACAGAACTCAACTATTAGCCTAATGTTAAGCAAGTAATGCATAAAATATAATGCTGAAAGTAACACATCCTAACATATGCAGTATTTATAGTTTCGTCTCTACTTTTGTTTTCGTCTCTTTCTTACATCTTTTTTATCTTCTTACTATTGGGTTCTTTTTTACGCGCTAGACTTAGGTGATACATCTCGCAGTCCCCCTCATAGGATGCAGTCCCCTTCATAGGACAGAGCCAACTTCAGTCTAATAAAGTGACACATCTCGCGATTCCCCTCATAGGATGCAGTCCCCTATAGGATAATGTCACCATGTAAAGCGAGGGAAGAGTGACATACCTTGTGGTCCCCCTTATAGGACGCAGTCCCCCTCATAAGACAATGTCACTCAACCCTACATTCGTTATCTTCTTACGTATCTTCTCAATTTCGTTCTATACTACTCACACCCTATTGTTTCACTTCGTAAAAACATGAAAATTCATTTTCGTCTAGTTCTCCTACTTTAAAACAATGATGCACAACTATGAAAGCATAACATAAAGTAAACATCCAATGCATCCTACTGAACTGTGATGTAGGCCCGAAGGCAAAACTCCTACTACATTACTTACCTGGTGTCTTTAGCAACTCGGATTTCGCAGACTGCTCGGTAAACTAGAGAACCTATAAAATCACACATCTACTAGCTATACTTTTCATTAAATTTGTAAAACTCCAAAGGAAACAACAACTAAACCCCCAGTTAGCCTAAACCGAAATTCTAACTCAGTTTTCGACTAATCTTATAAAATTCATAAGTTTTCCAATACTCGTCCGAATTGAACGATCCAAAGTGCTACGGGCTACACAAGGCGTGATGTGACCCGACGCCCACTCACTCAACCCAAATCAAAGGCCCAAACTTTACCTTACTTAATTGCTTACAATTCTATTTCTGTTGTAGGTAAAGACTTCTTTAAAGGCATGGAGTTGAAGTTTAAAGCACAAGAATGGAAAGACTTAACGGATTCAAGACTTCATTAAGAACTTGGAATAGAAGATCAATGCAAGGACCATCACTAATCTCATGGACTCCACGGTTGAAGAAAGCATCAAGATCATATGGGAATTAGTCTTCCCAAGCTTTAGTTTTTGTGGAATTTTCTTTTGAACTTATTGGGCAAACACTGCATTTCTTGTTATAATTTATTAAAGCATTCATGTTAGGCATCTAGGGTTAGATGTATGTGAGGTGTGAGTTGCGAGCAGGGGCTGCTATTCCGACGAAACGGAGCCGTTCGGTTCCAGCAACTCGAGTTCCCGAAGTGAAAGTCGAGTGTTCGGCCGACGACCGTGAGGGGCTGGTTTCCGGCCAATTCTGCCGTCAACGACCAGACGTGTTGCTGCAGTCCTTCTCCCACCCGAGTGCCGGATGCCACCACTTTGTAAGTCCTTCTCCCCCTCTGCTGTCCTATCCGAATTGACCGAGACTGAGGTTCAGCTCCCTTCCGTTTTTCTTTGAATTTGGCTGCAAATGTGAGGGGATTGAGAGGGTGACTGTGTAGGTTAGCAAGTGGACAGCAGGAGACCGGTGAGAGGGAGAGAAACCGAGGGAGAAGGTTGAGCTAAAATTCAGATTTTGTGCTTGAATTTCTGATTTTGGGTTAGATTGTGCTTAATAGGTTGAAATGTGAGTGTTCGGTGCAGAGAACTTGTGGGATTTGCTCGAAGTTGAGATTTCGGGTATTTTTCGTATAAAAACAGCTTTTGTTTTTGGCTGTTTTGGCTAGACTTAAGTTGATCATTTTAAATTCTGTTTTGTGGGTTAAAAATAGGTTGTTAGAGGAACGTGTGGCCGCTGGAATTGTTCGATTCCGACATCCGACGCAAAAGTTATGCGCGTCGGAAGTTTAGGTCAGATTTTGGTCCAAGTCGAATTTGAGACCATTTTTTGTGGAATTTCGACGTGTGGTAGGGGCATGCCTGTTTTGGTGCGTAAAAGCTGAATCGAGTGAGTTTTGGTTGAAGAAAAACGAAGGTTGGAATTTTATAAAAAATGACAGATTCGGTTTTTTGGCGTTTTCGCCAGTCTACGGCTTATCGTTTTAAAATCCGTCTTGGGACGTTAAACTAGGTTCCTAAGGGGACGTTTGGCCACTTGAATCGTTCGATTCTGTTGACGGACGCAAAAGTTATGCGCATCCGAACGTTAGGCTGGTTTTCAGCCAAATCAAACCAATGGACCGTTTTAGTTGAAATTTCATGAGTGTAGTTAGAGAAGGTTATTTTTAGCTAATTGGTGAATGTTGAGATAAATACTGATGAGAAATTGGTTGTGTTTTAGGTTGAGGCTCTATTTTGGCGAAGCTGTGCGTCGAGAGAGCTTAGGACGCCAGGTAAGTAGTGTATGCATGTGTTTTGCCCAAGTGGGCCTACACTGTAGAACTTTAGAGTTTATGTGATTGATTGTGGTGTGCGTGCGTATTGTTTGACATGCATCATATTTTAAAAACGGGAACGAAAATGATTTTTAGCATGTTTTGATGTATAAAGTGAGACGTGTGGCGGTGGTACCGCGGATCCCACTAGTGTGCAGGCCGGTGCTTCACCAGTTGCGGATCCTACTCGAGGGGTGGGCCGGCTGGGCCGTCATGCGGCGTGAATGTGTTGACGGTGAGAATATGGGCAGTGGTACCGCAGATCTTACTAGTGTGTGGGCCGGTGCAACACTAGTCGCGGATCCTACTCGAGGGGTGGGCCGGCTGGGCTGTCGCGAAACGTGTGTGTGTGGCAACTGTGGCCCCGTGCTGGGGAGGCTGGGACGGGGGCGACGTGTGAGGGTGTAGAATGGCGCGAGGTACACCCTTACCCTGATGTGGTTGTCGTGTGGTGATGCGTGTGTGTAGCTTGTGGCCCTCGTTGCTGGGGAGTCCGGGACGGTGGCGACGTGTCAAGGTGTAGGGTGGCGTGAGGTTCCTCCTTACCCTGGTGCAGCTGCACTGTGTGTCACAGATGTGACAACATGAGTGTGAGTGTAGAGACTGTATGTGATAGGATTGCATTGTTGGCTTTTACTTTCATATCGCATTACTTACTGAGCGTTAGGCTTATGTTGTGTGTTCTATGGTGTAGGTGCTGATGATACTACTGGTGAGCCTCGAGCGCCTAGTTCAGAGGCGTAGGATGATTGGCGGCGTGCGACCGCAGTACCGGATGACGAATTTTTGTTAGGGCGACCCGATACGTGGAGTTGGTAGGTTGTGGCATGGTTGGTTTTGGAGGTTTTCTTCTTTTGTGATGATTATGTACAGTGGATGAGATGAGGTGTATATATGTCAGTGTATAGGTATATGGAGTGCGTGTGATTTTGGTGACGTACGCAGATATTTTTCATGTTAGAGTATGATATTACTCTATACTGGGCACTTTCTTTATTTGTATTTGATGGATTTTCGTTGTCTTCATACTCTGATTTGACTATGGTGATTTCTCTGGATGATGGATAGATAAACACTGTTAGTTTGGTGAGCTGTGTGCAGGGTTTTTAAATTTTGAGATAGTCAGTTTTTAGTCGTTACTCTGCCGAAATTTCAGGAGAGAGGTAGGGAGTCGAGGGAATATGGAATGCGTTGAGATGTGAGTAGTGAATCCTAAAGAAGGGTAGATGAGCGTGGGAGTGCGGCGTGATCGCAGGTGCGCAGGGCACACGGCCCTGCGGGTGCTCACGGGTCGTGCGGCGGCGAGTGAGGGCGTGCGCGCGGACGTGCTGTACAGTGGCAGGGTGCGTGGGGCATGCGGTGCTGTGAGCGTGCGTGAGACATAGTGACGTGTAGTTGGCACGTGCGGCACTGCGAGAGTGCGCGCGGGGTGGTCGAAGTGGGGACGTGAGTGCGCGGTACCGGATTGTGTAGTTCGAGGGGGGGCGTTGGATTCTTTCCTAAGATTCCAAGTCTTACCGTTTTATCTTAAACTATTTTAAATGGTTCTTCTTTTTCGCTGCGTATTTTTATATTAAGGACTTCGTGTTCCCTCTTCGGGACGCAATTTCTTTTCGAATTGAGTCGAAAATTTTTCATACTCACGAATGTTCTTTTGAATATGATTTGAAAATGAAAGGGGTAATAAATTGAATGAGTTATGTCAAGTGTTAGTGTGTGTGTAATATGTAGTTGCACTGTAGCGCACCGGGAACGCGGGGTTTTTTCCCGGGGTGTTATAACCTTTTCCTACAAAACTCACAAATCAATTAGTAAAATAATAATTGAAACGCATATCTTGGCTCATGCTTGTCAGGTCGGGTTGTAGGCACGTCAGCATTAGATAATCCAAAAGGCATGACTAATCATTCATAAAGCCAAAATTTTGTTTTGAAAGCGGTTTTCCACTCATCTCCTTTTTTCATACGAATTCGATAATATCCATTCTTTAAATAAATTTTTGAGAATAAACAAATGCAATATAACTCATCAAGCATGTCATCTAACCTTGGTATTGGATGCTGATACTTTACCGTTATTATATTGGTTGCTCGGCAATCCATACACATCTTCCATGATTCGTCTTTCTTTGGCCCCAATATCACGGGTAACAAGCATGAGCTTAGGCTTTCTTTCACTAGACCCTTGTCCACTAACTCGTCCACTTGCCTTTGAATTTGCTTTGCTTCCTCCGAATTTGCTCAATATGACGGTCGGTTTGGAATTGTAGCACCCGAGATGAAATCAATTTGATGCTCGATTCTTCTAAGTGGTGCTACTCTTTTTGGTAATTCCTCAACGAATACTTTCTTAAACTTTTGTAAAAGAGAAATTACAACACTTGGAAGAGGATTTGGTAAGTCGTTATATGATAAATAAACATCTTTATATAAAAACAAAATCATTTCACGCTTATCCTCATTTTTGTTCATCAACATGATTTATTTCTTACTCCACTTTTGTTCTTTCTCCCCCTCAATTTTTTTTTCTCTTTTTCCTTAGTTTTTCTCTCTTTCTCCTTTAGTTTTTCTCTCTTTGTGCTCTTTTCAATTATTTTTCTTTCTCCATTTTATTTCTATTTTTTGGGCTCTCTTTCAACTAATTTCTTTTCACCACTTTCTTTTTCTTTTTCAGCCCTAATCTTTTGGAATTCCTTTGTGATTCTCTCTTGGTCTACAATTGCCTCCCATGGCTTTAATGGTATAAGGATCTTGGTTTTTCGATTATAAACTAACAAATACTCATTCTTGTAACAATTACATTTGACGTTTCGATCAAATTGTCAAGGTCTTCCCAAACGTATATGTGTATCTTGTATCGCCACTACAACACATAAGACTTTGTATTGGTACCTTATAAATGATAAAGAAACTTCAACTTGTTTAGTCACACTGATTTCTTCACAATCACTTAACCATTACAATTTATATGGTTTTGGATGTTGCTCAATTTTCAAGTTCAACGTTTAGACTAATAATGTGCTTACTACATTGGTGCAACTCCCACTATCAATGATCAAACTATAAACTTTGTTGTGCACATGACATCTTGTATGGAATATATGCTCACGTTGTACTTTGTCTCCATCCTCCTTAGGTTGCACATTCAATACTCGCCTTGTGACTAAAAGATCTCCTTTTATTAGTTCCTCCACCTCAACGTCACTACAATCTTCAAGTGGTGGCATCTCACCATGACTTGAACTCTACTCTCCAAATCGCCATTGTCCCTAAAAATCATATCTCTTTTATTTGGATAATTTGAAGGTATGTGTCCGAATCTTTGGCATCAAGAGCACTTAATCTCTTAGGTTCTAATTGGATTTGACATCTTGGTATTAGCTTTTTGTGGTGACACTTGATTGTTGGCCACGATTCATTCCTTACAATCCGGTTTAGTAGTATGATAAAGCATATCTATTTTTAATGTTAGCCTTCAAGTCTTCCCAAGTGTGGATTTGTGCTTCACTATTCCTCCTCTACTTCTTAACTAATTGATTCCACCAATTACTAGCATAGTTAGTGAACTCCATGGTGACAATCTTAAGTTTCTTATTCTCCGAATGATTTTGAAACTCAAATACCAAGTCTACTTTTCATTCACAATCCAAATATCCTTCAGATTCGTTCTTCCTTTGGAAAGGTGGAATATTTACCTTGATATTTGCTAAATCGGTGTCATCTCGATTTATTCTCTGATTCCATTCTTTTGGCTAATAATTACTATACTCTTCAAACTCTCCATCAAAATCCCTTTTTGCGATGCATGGCTAGGGGGTTAGATTTTCTAATCGATCCATTCTTCAAGTTAGAGCTGTGTATTGTTCTTGCATAGATTTAATGAACAATTTTAAATCAATGTTGTTGTGCCCCTCACTCATTGTTTTCGGCCAAAAGAATCAAACAAAGAAAAAGTGTCAGTAATTAACAAATAAATCAACTTTGTGGACCTTACACTCTCCTTTACATGTTTATACTCTATAGATATCACTCTACTCGTGTTTCACTCAAAATATGACTTTTATAAGATAATCTCCCAATCTTGCTTTTTACATCTCGATCTACCTTTTAGTTCTTTATGTAAGAACTTGATCAATGGTAAAAATTAAAAAAACTAAATAAAAAAAGTCACACATTTAAGCTCAAAGTTCAAACCTTTAAGAATGACCAAATAAAGAGTAGAATTTTGAATCAATTTTGAAGAAGACAACAACTCAAGACTTGAATTGAATGGTCTAATCGATGATGAACAATTTTCAAATGCTAAGAAAAGTGAGGATTTTTGAAAAGAAAATTTTTTCTTCCTCTTTTTTTTTTTTAACTTTGAACCTTTCAAGCAAAGAAGAAAGATTTTTTTTTGTATTTGCTAATTTTCAAGAAGACGAAATCAAAGGACTAGAAAAGATTGGTAAAAATCAAATCTCGCATGTTTAGCTCGAAGAAAATCACAAAACAGAACTTTTTCTTTCCTTTTTTTTTTTTTACTTTTCACAATATTTTTTTGTTTTTTTTATAAGGAAGGAAAAATCAAGAAGAAAGACAACAAAATAATAAAGATAGCTTCTTGAATGAATGAGCCAAAACAGATACCAACTAATGCGAAACTCAGATATTATGTGTAATAACCCGGGAATTTCGAATTTTATTTTTAATTTTAGGAATTTTTAGTTTAATCCCGGTCGGAGTTTTGAGAAATATTTCAACGGGAAAGATTTGAATTATAATACTCGGAGCATACTTTTGCGAAGTTTTTCAGAATTTAAAGTCGGGAAGTCGAGAAAGTTACGAAATTTCGGACGATTGAAGCACGTGAGGGCAATTTGGTAATTTGTATTTTTATTATTTAAAAATAAAAAATAAATAAATACAAACCACCCGAATGGCTTCTGGAAGAAGCCATTCGCCTGGTTTTCTGCGAGCAACCGAGAGCGCCGAGAGCAAGCGTGCAGGGGAGAGCGGTCGTGTGCGGAGCTGTGATCGACGGCCGGCGAGCGTGGGTGCAAGGTGCGGGTTGCGAACAGGTGCTGCTGTCCCGACGAACCGAAGCCATTCGGTTTCAGCAGCTGGAGTTCCCGAAAGAGCCGAGAGTGAGACGCGGGAGAGGGGAGGAAAATCCTCGAGTTCCGATTCTTAGGCAGACGCGAGTGGGCGTTGGGGAGACTGCTGGGACTGGGTGTTCGGCTGTGCATTGCCCTCCATTCGACCGAGCGCACAGTAACGCAACGGTAAGCTCTTTCCTTGTTCTGCTGTCCCATTTTTTTTGGCTTGGCCGAGTTTAGTGCTCGGCCTGCTTTCGGCATTGATAGAATTTGGCCGCAAGTGGTAGGGTAGCGCGAACGTGATGCTGCGAGCTTAAGGAAACCGAAGGTGAGCCCTGTCGGTTTCCTGTTTCGGCCGAGCTTAGTGCTCGGCCTTCTTGCCTTTGCAGTGAGCTTGGCCAAGAGTTATGGACGAGATGGGGCTAGTTGTGTGTGGAAGTTTGTAAATTGAAGTTTGAAATCAAAAATTTAACCATTTTTGTGCAGGGGCAGTTCGGTTTTTAGCTAATTTGGTCTAGTTTTGGTTATTTTTTTTTAAGTTCTGTTCTTGTGGGATGGATTAGGCTGTTAGAGGGACGTATGGCCGCTGGAATCGTTCTATTTTGTTGGCGGACGCAAAAGTTATGCACATCCGAACGTTGGGCTGGTTTTCAGCCAAACCGAACCAATGAACCGTTTTAGTTGAAATTTCGTGAGTGAAGTTAGAGAAGGTTGTTTTTAGCTAGTTGGTAAATGTTGGGAGAAATACTGATGAGAAATTGGTTGTGTTTTAGGTTGAGGTTTTCTGTTGGCGAAGCTGTGTATCGAGCGAGCTTAGGACACCAGGTAAGTAGTGCATGCATGTGTTTTGCCCAAGTGGGCCTACACTGTAGAACTTTAGTGTTTATGTGATTGATTGCGGTGTGTGTGCGTATTGTGTGACATGCATCATATTTTTTTAAAACGGGAACGAAAATGATTTTTAGCATGCTTTGATGTATGAGGTGAGACGTGTGGCGGTGGTACCGTGGATCCCGCTAGTGTGCGGGTCGGTGCTTCACCAGTCGCGGATCCTACTCGAGGGGTGGGCCGGCTGGGACGTCATGCAGCGTGAATGTGTTGACGGTGAGGATATGGGCAGTGGTACCGCGGATCCTACTAGTGTGTGGGCCGGTGCAACACCAGTCGCGGATCCTACTCGAGGGGTGGGCCGGCTGGGTTGTCGCGAAACGTGTGTGTGTGGCAACTGTGGCCCGGTGCTAGGGAGGCTGGGACGGGGGCGACGTGTCAGGGTGTAGAGTGGCGCGAGGTACACCCTTACCCTGATGTGGTTGCCGTGTGGTGATGCGTGGGTGTAGCTTGTGGGCCTCGTTGCAGGGGAGTCCGGAACGTTGGCGACGTGTCAGGGTGTAGGGTGGCGTGAGGTTCCTCCTTACCCTGGTGCGGCTGCACTACGCGTCACAGATGTGACAACATGAGTGTGAGTGTAGAGACTGCATGTGATAGGATTGCATTGTCGGCTTTTACTTTCATATCGCATTACTTACTGAGCGTTAGGCTTATGTTGTGTGTTCTGTGGTGTAGGTGCTGACGATACCGGTGGTGAGCCTCGAGTGCCTAGTCCTGAGGCGTAGGATGGTTGGCGGCGTGAGACTGCGGCACCGGATGGCGGACTTTTGTTAGGGCGACCCGACCCGTGGATATGGTAGGTTGTGGCCTGGTCGGTTTGTGGGTTTTCTTTCTTTTGCGGTGATTATGTACGGAGGATGAGATTGATTGTTGTATATGCGTCAGTGTATAGGTGTATATGGAGTGCGTGTGATTTTGGTGACGTACGCGGATATTTTCCATGTTAGAGTATGTTATTTCTCTATACAGGAGACTTTCTTCGTTTGTATTTGATGAATTTTCGTCGTCTTCTTACTCTAATTTGGGTTGGGATGATTTCTCTGGATGATGGATAGGTAAATATTGTTGGATTCTAGTGAATTGTGTGCAGGGTTAAATTTTGGGGTAGCCAGTTTTTAGGCGGTACTCTGCCGAAATTTCGAGAGAGGGGTTGAGATTCGAGAGGATACGAAATAGGTCAAGGTGTGTGTATGATGAATGCTAGAGGAGTTTAGATGAGTGTGGAGGTGCGGCGTGATCGCAGGTGCCCGGGGCATGCGGCCCTGTTGGGTACCCAGGGGTCGTGCGACACCGGGTGAGGGTGTGCGCGCGGATGTGCTGTACAGCGGCAGGGTGCGTGGGGCACGCGGCGCTGTGAGCGTGCGCGAAACATAGTAACGTTGAGTGGTATGTGCGGCACCGTGAGAGTGTGCGTAAGGTGTCGAAGGGGAGACGCGAGTTGTTTTCGAATCGAGTCAAAAAAAAAAAAGAGGAGAGTAAATTGGAAACAAAAGGGTATTAAATTGAGTGAATTATGTTAAGTGTTAGTGTGTGTGTGTAGATGCACTGTAGCGCACCGGGAACGTGTGTGTTTTCAGGTTGTCACATTATGAGATTTGAGACCCTTCAACAAGCGGAATAGTTCAAAAGATCACATTTTCGATTCAAGAAAAAAGTAAGGAACTACAATCAAAGAATTTGATGGAACCGTAGTTATCAGAATAGGAGCTTGACCCGAGCCACACCTGTTGGTTGAATCGAAGCTATCAAAACTAAAGCTTGACCTAGACAAAACTTGTTGGTAATAACCAAAGCTATCAAGCGAGATTTTTCAAGCGCGATTTGAAGAAGATCGTTGTTCTTCATAAAGAACCAAAGAGAAATTCTCCTTAAAAAACTCAATTTTTAATTCAAACTTGTTCTTCTAAATCGGAACTGTTTTGCCATTAAAATAGGCTACCCATTAAAATTAAGTTAGCTAAAATAAAAGAAATAAAACGATAAAATAACTTCGTGGGATAGTGATCCTTTGCATGATCAGATGTCATCTAATGTTTAAACAAAATTTGAGTAGATTTGGTCAGATAAGATCTTTTCAACAAGATTTGCATGCACTTGCATGTGCGTGTTCATGTGACTTTTAATACTCGTGTGCGCAAATATTTGGTGCATACTCTTTTAATTCCTGCACGTGCATGTGCATGACACATGTATTTTTTAATTCTTACATGTGCATGTGCATCGCACCCTCCATTTTAGTTATTTGTGAGCATATGCACTTCCCCATCTCCAAATCTTCACGTATTTTTGGCATTGTTTCCTTCAACTTGATTATCTTTAATCCTCGACACATTTAATAAATTTAGATCAAGTTGTCGTGGCTCCCTCTTTCTTGGATCTCTAAAATCAATTCTTGCAAAATTTCTCGTAGCTTCTTAGCTTTGGATTGCGTCATTGGTCCACCAGTGTTCTTAATTGGATCATTGCTCTTTGGCTTGGCCTTGGTTGCTCCTTGGATCACGTCACTTATACTCTTTCGTGACATTTATTCATGGTTAAGAATTTTTTGATTTAATTTTGTAACATGTTGAGTTTGTGAGCTAAGTTGTGCAAAATATGTTTTTGACTTAATCAAAGTAGGTTCTTTGTCGAACCTTGTACGATTCTGTTCTAAGTGACAAATATATGTTTATATGAGCACAAATATTTGTGGGATAATCTTCTAAAAAGTAATTGTAACACTTGTGTAAAGTTAAAAATAGCACAACAAATATGATTTTGTTTTCAAGATTATAAACTTTGTTGTTTATATTTGAGAGCTCACAAATTAAGCCCAACCTAGACATTGAATTTAAGAATTGATGGATTCTTAAAATCTTCTCTTCTACATTAACTTCAAAATAATCTTTTACCTACTAGTATAAATTCTCCGTTCTCAATTCCGATTAAAACTCCACTGATTATAATTACGCAAATCCGAAAATTAGTTCAGTGAAAAATTCTAGGGGTTACAGTTTTCCCCGAGACATCCGTGCCATATCACATCCAATAATAACAAAAAAAAAGTTAATAGGAAAAACATATTTCAGGAAGAAACGACAAAATAATTATCTAATTAAGCATACATAAGACGTACAAAGACATAAGATTGCTTAGCATAGTGTCTCTGCTAATATGTAATATCCGAAAATTTTCAGTTAATTCAATTATTTCGAATTTCGTATCGGTCAACGACGATGTTCAAGTCAGAATTGAGGCCGGAAAGTTTGTAACGTTAGGTAAAGGATTATTTCAGGAATAATGGTGAAGGAAAAATTTTAAGATTTTATCCGAGCACTGACCGTATAGTAGATTTATCGAGAGAGTTATGGTTGAGGGCGAAATGGTAATTAGAATTAATTATATTAAAAATAAAAATAAAACAGAGGGGAGGAACGGATTCCCCCCTGGTTCTGTTTTCCCCTCCCTCGTGTATGAGAAGCTCCTTCGGCGACGATTTCTCCTTTGCCTTTCCTCCGTTCTTCAGGTTTAAGGTAGGTTCTCCTTATTTCTTAGTAAATAGTTAGTCTTTTAGCGATTTTGAGCGATAACAGTGGAGTTAGAGAGAGTTTTGGGTGAACCCTAGGAAGGAGATACGATGTTTAGGGGTTTTAGTCGATTTTTGTATGTATGTTAATGTTTAAGATATGAATAGGAGTGAATTATAAGTTTTTGTGGAAAAGATTGAGTGTGTAGATAACCGAATAACCTGGGTTACGGAACGGATTCTGTTCGACCAAGCTGTATGTGTGGGATTAGGAAATGGATGAGACCATTAGAAACTAAATGTCACGAGAAGCCCGTAGCATTTCGAATCGTCTAAATCGGACAAGTATTGGCGGAGTTATGAGTTTTTTAAGGGTTAGTCGGAGCGTTAGTTAGAATTTTGGTTTGGACTGAGTGAGGATTGAGTGGTTGATTCCTTTAAAGTTTTACAGAGTTAATGGAAAGTAGAGCTAATAGATGTGCGGTTTTATAGGTTTTCCAGTTAGCGTGCGAGATTTGGGTTACGAGTGTTAAGGACACCAGGTAAGTAATGTAGTAGGAGTTTTACTCTCGAGCCTACATCACAGTACAGTAGGTTGCATTGCACGTTTATTTTATGTTATGCTTTATTGATTGTGCATCATGGTTTTAATTGACGAGACGAAACGAAAATGAATTTTCATGTTTTTACAAAGTGAATTAGTAGGATGAGATGAAACGAATGAAATGAGAAGATACGTAAAAAGATAATAAAGGTGGGGTTGAGTGGTCTTGTCCCGAGAGGTGGACCGCGAGGTGTGTCATCTCGATCTAGCATGTAAAGAAGAGCCCAGTAGTAAGAAGATAAATAAGATGTAAGAAAGAGACGAAAACAAAAAGTAGAGACGAAACTGTAGAAACTGCATGTTCAGGAGATATTTGTTTTTAGTATGTTTGTATGCATTACTTACTTAGCATTAGGCTAATAGTTGAGTTCTATGATGTAGGTGACGACGCAGCAGTTAGTGAGTGTCTCGAGCATGCTTAGGACTAGGAAGCAATTGGAGGAGAACACTTGTGAGATGACTGGGCCTGCTGTTGAGGTGTTTTGACTATGGCGGGTGTAAGTATGGGTGGTGAGGTATTTTGAGTCGTACTTAGTTATTTTAATGTAAAAGAGAGACTTGAACTTGGGTTGAGTATTTTGGCGTGCGTAACAGGTTGTAAATTGAGTCGAGAAGTGGATTTATGGTTTTTAAAGGTTTAGTCAAAATTCGTGGCTTTTTTTTAATTCTGTTAAAGTTTCTGGGTGCAAAATGTCGACCGAAGTCCATAGGTGTCGACCGGTCAGTGTAAAATAGAGGGTGAGTGTAGACCGCGAGGCTCGACCTGTGCAGCGCAGAGTCGAAGTAGGTGTCGACCCCTGCCTACAAGTGTCGACCGGTCCGTGTAAAATTGGCAGCGGTGTCAACCGCGAGGTGGACCTGCGCGGACAGAGAGGATCAAGGTGTCGACCGATGAAAATACCTGAGAGAAATGTGGTGTCGACCGGTGTTTTTCAGTGTCGATCGATGAAAATCCGAGACAACTTAAGTGTCGACCGGTTCTTGCAGGTGTCTACCGGTCGCTTAAATTTTTATGTTTTAAAAGTGAAGTTACTTAAACTGATTTTAAACGAAGTTTCTGCTGTGGTATTTATATGTATTTCTTTTGGAAGACGTTTTGAGTACAAAAAAAGAGTCGTTTTGAGCCAAAAAAAAATAAAGCTTTCTAATTTTTAGGAAATATTCAGTAAAGGATATGAGGGATGGTGACGAGTAGTAGTTGATAGCAAACTGGGAATCACGGAAGATTTTTGGAGCATTACATAATAACTCATTTCATTTGTGACTAAACATATTTCCATAAATAATGTAGATGAAAGTGTGGAGTTTAGTGCTTCCATCTCATTCCGGGGACTGTAAAATTGTACAGGTGCACATGTATCTTCTTCACGAAAATATAAATCAGCCTAAAGATGAAATTTGAAACTTAATGAAAATCCATCCTTCTTATGCTTGCCAAGAATAGTTAAGCCCAAATATTGAAGAGCCACAAGTTTTGTACAGACTAACGGCACAAATAACTTCATTTTTTTCACATTTTTAAAGAAGAAAGTCATAGAATTACATTGGAGTGGTATATATATTCTTTCTATGTAGAGACAACTAGTCATAGAATAATTACATTGGTGTGGTATATATATTCTTTCTATGTAGAGAAAGACAATTAATATTTCAAGAGATTGAAATTTACCTCATCTAAAGGATTACCCTTTCCATTTGAAGCAATACTTTCAAAGTATCACTTCATCCAATAAATAATGAATCTTTTTATGCATATTAACTCATCGGCTTTAAACCCCTTTAATTGTAGAAGTTCCTAACAAATATTTAAAGTACATGAATATGCAAATACCATGGAACTATCAAAGTAAGATTCAAACTTCAAACATATAGAATCATTTGTTAAATTACCCAAGACCATACAGGCAGTAATAGAATGAATTCAGGTAGGTGAAATTGAGAAACTATTTGCGCTGTGTTTGGTTTCTCACATTCTTTTTCTTAAAATATTGGTCACTTTCAGCCAGCTCAACAACAATCGGATAGTCCATGAGACTCTTTATTGATTTCCACATAGAACAATTTCTGTAATTTAGAAAAAAGAATCAATATTTGTTCTTATTTAGACCAAAAACCTATACTAAACAACATTGCTAGTATATGCATGGAGTTAGAAAGATAATTTAAAGATTTAGTACAAACACGATGTTGGAATTTAGGATAATTCCTTACAAATGAATCCATTAAAAAACAAATGATGGAAATTCCCATTTTTCAACAAAATCCACCATGCATATACTATTAACCAGAGATTACATTGAACAGTAGAAATGAAGCAATAATGTTATTACAAAACATAACGTTATTATGTTATGAAAGTATATAATATGCTTATTAAGTCTTCGCAGCAAAAAATGACATTATGATGTTCAACTAAATTAGAAAAAGATTAAAGTGTTGAGGATAACACTGTGCATGCGTTTTGAAATGAGATACATAAGCTCAATCCTAGGCCATGTGTAAATTGGAATACTTGCAGACACCCTGCTGCAAGAACATGTTGGTCATGGAAACCTGTCGTGGATGCTCAGACACATGCATAAGCCTAATTCCGAGGTAGTGTTTTTCAATTCTTAATTTGTTGATGCCTAGAGATAGATGCAAACGCCGATAGTAGACACCTAAAGAATATCGCAGAAGTCATGTTAAGAGATAAAACAAATTCCAATTGAAGTTTCATGTGGACATCTGGTAAGATTTGCAGACGCCCGAAGTTATAGCCCACAAATTAAGTCATGGAAGCTCATCGCCTCATTTATGTCTCTAACAACAAGTTCATGGATGCCATAGGAAAAGTATAGGGCAATCGCTGCTTGAGAATTTTGAAGGGTTCTATAAATAGAAGTACACTTTGCTGCACAAAAGAGGAATCGCATATACGGTGAAGTATTATCATTTTTCTTGCAAACATATAGCCTCCATCTCTGAGTGTTAACCCAATTCTCTCATTCCAAAACTTGAGATTTCATATTTATGAGAGTTTAGGTTTTTGAGCTAAACTTTAAAATTTCCACCTTTCATTGTGCAAACAAAAAAAAAGTGACGCTCTTGAAGAGGAGAAGTTTAAGGTTGATTGACACTTGCAGGTGCAATTGAGCAAAAGATGACGCCCATAAAATGTCATTGTAAAGTTTGATTGATATCCAAAAGCTATTCAAAAAAGGAATCTTTAGAGAGGAGTCTTGGAGCATGTGCCTAGGCAAGGTTCACTGAATGCATTAACAATCCTCGGTCTTCTCTTCTCTTACTCTCACTCTCTTACTTATTGTTACCGTCTTTGTTTGCATATTTATTTAGTGAATCTTGTTAAATGATAAAATAGATTAATTGAGATAACATGCTAAATAGAGTTTTTAATCACCAAAAAGTTATAGAAAACCTAATTCACTTCTCTCTTGGGTAATATCTATCCAACACCAACAACCACAAGTTCAAGAACAAAATGATTATCTAAATCGAGCTAAGAAATATTGTGATTTTTGTACCGCCCCCAAGAATCCACATGTTCCCAGTACACTCACTCCTACTATTCATACACACGCACTCGGGACAATTTGTGTAAAAATTTAAAACTTTGTTCATCGAAATGAAACGATATTTTTTAAAACGTTTAAAATCATCGCAGCGGAAGACTTTGATAAAAATTCAATTTAAATAAAGTTTCATGTTTTCTAAAACATAAAAAAAATCATTTTCGGTCGACCCCTATAAACCCGGTCGACACTTCATTTGTCTCTGTTTTCATCGGTCGACATTATCGGTCGACACCTCTCTGCTCCTCACGCTAACCGGTCGATACTTGTAAACGCCGGTCGATGCTTCATTCCTCTCTGTCTGCGTCGGTCGATCCTTGTGGTCAACACTCCCATCTATTTTACACTATTGGTCGACACTTGTATGCATCGGTCGACACTTCATTCCTCTGTCTGCGTCGATCGATCCTTGAGTCGACACTCCCATCTATTTTACACTACCGGTTGACACTTGTATGCACCAGTCGACACCTCATTCCTCTCTGTCCGAGTAGGTTGACCCCAGCAGTCGACACCTATAGAGTTTGGTTGACCCTCTTATATGCAGGTCGACACTCTGTACTCATTTTTACACTAAGCGGTCGACATTTTCTTGCACAGGTCGACACTTTGATCAACTCTACTTGCGCAGGTCGACCCTTGCTATCGACATTGGGCACGTTTGGTTGACACCTCCAGTATACTGGTCGACACTTACTAGGCTTGGTCGACCACTCAGCCTATAGGTCGACACCTCCTTCATAGAAATTTGCATAAAAACCTTGAACTTTCCAAAAAAAACCGAACTTCGACTCAACCTTGAAAATAACAAAATGTGCACTTTCAAATAAATTTAAAACAATTAGATTTTTCAAAATGACTACAAAAGTTTGAAATTCATTTACACTTCAAATCGACTCAAAACAACTCCTACCAAACTAGAAATAACTAAACTCCTTTACATAGCCCCGTCTTGGTCAAAACGCCCTAACAGTCGGCTGTGCTGTCCATGAGCGACTCCTCCAACTGCCTCCTAGCCCTGGGCACGCTCTGAGTACGTACCAGGTATCGCTTTGTCACCTACATTATAGAACTCATCTATTAGTTTAATGCTAAGTAAGTAATGCACATAAAAACTTAAACACTGAAAACAAACACATTCTAACATATGTAGTTTCTATAGTTTCGTCTCTCCTTTCGTTTTCGTCTCTTCTTACTACTGAGTTCTTCTTTACGTGCAAGATCAAGGTGACACACCTCGCGGTCCACCTCATGGGACAAATCCAACCTCGATCTAGTAAAGTGACACATCTCGCGGTTCACCCCTCGGGACAAGGCCATCACGTAAAGCGGGGGAAGAAATGATACACCTCGCTGTCCACTTCACGGGACAAGACCACTCAACCCCACCTTCATTATCTTCTTACGTATCTTTTCATTTTGTTTGTCACATCACATCCTACTGTTTCAATTCGTAAAAACATGAAAATTCATTTTCGTTTTGTTCTTGTGACACCCCGAGAAACCCCGCGTTCCCCGTGCGCTACAGCACACCTACACACTACACACACACACTAACACTTAACATAATTCACTCAATTTAATACCCCTTTTGTTTTCAACGTTACTGTGTTTTGCGCACGCTCACAGCGCAGTGTGCCCCACGCACCCTGCCGCTGTACAGTACGTCCGCGCGCACACCTTCACCCGGTGTCGCACGACCCGTGGGTACCCACAGGGCCGCATGCCCCGCGCACCTGCGATCACGCCGCACATCCATGATCATCTAAACTTCTCTAGCATTCTTTGTACACACCTTGACCTATTTCGTATCCTCTCGAGTCCCAACCCCTCTCCCAAAATTTCGGCAGAGTAACGCCTAAAAACTGGCTATCCCAAAATTTAACCCTGCACACAATTTACCAGAATCCAACAATATTTACCTATCCATCATCTAGAGAAATCATCCTAACCAAATCAGAGTAAGAAGACACGAAGATCCGTCCAATACAAATAAAGAAAATTCACAATATAGAGCAACACCATACTCTAACATGTAAAATATATGCGTACGTCGCCAAAATCACACGCACTCTATATACACCTATACACTGACGCATATACAACAACCAATCCTATCCTCCGTACATAATCACCGCAAAAGAAAGAAAACCCACAAACCGACCAGGCCACAACCTACCATCTCCACGGGTCGGGTCACCCTAACAAAAGTCCGCCATCCGGTGCCGCGGTCGCACGCCACCAACCATCCTACGCCTCAGGACTAGGCTCTCGGGGCTCACCAGCAGTGTCGTCAGCACCTACACCACAGAACACACAACATAAGCCTAACGCTCAGTAAGTAATGTGATATGAAAGTAAAAGCCGACAATGCAATCCTATCACATGCAGTCTTTACACTCACACTCATGTTGTCACATCTGTGACGCGTAGTGCAGCCGCACCAAGGTAAGGAGGAACTTCACGCCACCCTACACCCTGACATGTCGCCACCGTCCTGGACTCCCCAGCAACGAGGCCCACAAGCTACACCCACGCATCACCACATGGCAACCACATCAGGGTAAGGGTGTACCTCGTGCCACTCTACACCCTGACACGTCGCCCCCGTCCCAGCCTCCCCAGCACGAGGCCACAGTTGCCACACACACACGTTTCGCGACAGCCCAGCCGGCCCACCCCTCGAGTAGGATCCGCGACTGGTGTTGCACCGACCCACACATTAGTAAGATCTGCGGTACCACTGCCCATATTCTCACCGTCAACACATTCACGCCGCATGACGGCCCAGCCGGCCTACCCCTCGAGTAGGATCCGCAACTGGTGAAGCACCGGCCCGCACACTAGTGGGATCCGCGGTACCACCGCCATACGTCTCACCTCATACATCAAACATGCTAAAAATCATTTTCGTTCCCGCTTTTAAAAAAATATGATGCATGTCAAACAATACGCATGTACACCACAATAAATCACATAAACCCTAAAGTTCTACAGTGTATGTCCGCTCGGGCAAAACACATGCATGCACTACTTACCTGGCGTACCAAGCTCGCTCGACGTACAACTTTGCCAAAAGAAAGCCTCAACCTAAAACACAACCAATTTCTCATCAGTATTTATCTCAACATTCACCAATTAGCTAAAAATAACCTTCTCTAACTACACTCACGAAATTTCAACTAAAACGGTCCATTGGTTTGGTTTGGCCGAAAACCAGCCCAACGTTCGGATGCGCATAACCTTTACGTCGGATATCGGAATCGAACTATTCCAGCAGCCATACGTCCCTCTAACAGTCTAATCCATCCCACAAGAACAGAACTTAAAACAATTAACCAAAACAAGGCCAAAATAGTTAAAAACCGAACTGCCCCTGCACAAGCAATGGTTAAATTTTGATTTCAAACTTCTATTTACAAACTTCCACACACAGCTAGCCCTATTTCGTCCATATCTCTTGGGCAAGCTCACTGCAAAGGCAAGAAGGCCGAGCACTAAGCTCGGCCGAAACAGGAAACCGACAGGGCTCACCTTCGGTTTCCTTAAGCTCGCGGCATCACCTTCGCGCTACCCTACCACTTGCGGCCAAAATCCATCAATGCCGAAAGCAGGCCGATCACTAAGCTCGGCCAAGCCAAAAAAAATGGGACGGGCAGAATAAGGAAAGGGCTTACCATTGCATTACTGTGCGCTTGGTCGAATGGACGGCAATGCACAGCCGAACACCCAGTCCCGGCAGTCTCTCCCGCGCCCACTCGCGT
This sequence comes from Begonia peltatifolia, assembly GCA_022433055.1. Taxonomy (NCBI): domain Eukaryota; kingdom Viridiplantae; phylum Streptophyta; class Magnoliopsida; order Cucurbitales; family Begoniaceae; genus Begonia; species Begonia peltatifolia. The sequence goes on along the minus strand of CM039525.1, from coordinate 10,822,701 downwards.
CTGCCGAAGAATCGAAACTCGAGGATTTTCCTCCCCTCTCTAGCGTCTCTCTCTCGGGTCTCTCGGGAACTCGAGCTGCTGAAACAGAATGGCTTTGGTTCGTCGAGACAGCAGCACTTGTTCGCAACTCGCACCTCGCACCCATGCTCGTCGGCCGTCGATCACAGCTCCGCACACGATCGCTCTCCCCTGCACGCTCGCTCTCGGGTGCTCTCGGTTGCTCACAGAAAACCAGCTGAATGGCTTCTTCCCGAAGCCATTCGGGTGGTTTGTTTTTATTTTTATTTTTTTTAAACAATAAAATGCAAATTACCAAATTGCCTCACGTGCTTCAATCGTCCGAATTTTGTTAATTTCTCGACCTCTCGACTTTAAATTTCGAAAACCAATTGAAAAAGGTAGGCCTCAAGCCTTATAATTTATATCGTTTCCGTTGAAATATTTCCCAAAACTCCGACCAGGATTAAACTAAAAATTCCAAAAATTAAAATTAAAATTCAAAATTTCCGGGTTATTACATTCCCCCAACCTTATAGGAATTTTGTCCCCAAAATTTACGTACCGAATAAGCCGGGATACTGCCGCTCCATGTCATCACGCCGCTCCCAAGTAGTCTCCTCTACACCATGGTTGCGCCACATCACCTTGACCAGTGGAATCTCCTTGTTGCGCAGCACCTTCACAGTTGATTCTAAGATCCTCACTGGCTTTTCCTCGTACGACAGCGTCGGCTGGATCTCTATATCCTGTTGTGGCACTACCTGAGAGGGATCGCGCATACACTTCCTCACCATCGAGACATGAAAAACATCATGGACGGCATCCATCGACGCAGGCAGCTGAAGCTGATATGCAGTTCTCCCAATCCGCTTGACAATCGGGAATGGTCCCACGAACCGAGGGTTGAGCTTCCCCCGCTTTCCGAACCTTACCACTCCCTTGAACGGCGAGACCTTCATAAAAACCTCATCGCCCTCATTAAACTCCAACTCTCGGCGTCTCTGATTAGCATAACTCTTTTGTCGACTTGGGCCGCTTCAATTCCCTTTCGTATCACAGAAATCTTGTCGACAGTCTGCTACAAAATCTCAGGGCCTATTAATTGGGCCTCCCCAACCTCATCCCAGTACAATGGCGACCTGCACTTCCTTCCATAGAGGGCCTCGTATGGTGCCATACCAATAGTAGACTGAAAACTGTTATTATACGAGAACTCCACTAGCGGTAAAAACTTGCTCCAAGTCGCCTGAAACTCCAACACACAAGCCTTGAGCATATCCTCCAGAATCTGTATAGTCCGCTCCGACTGCCCATCGGTATGAGGATGAAAGGCCATACTGAAATCCAATCTGGTGCCCATAGCCTTATGCAGACTCCTCCAAAACTTAGACATGAACCTGGGGTCCCGGTCTGAAACAGTCGACACCGGAATCCCATGGAGTCTGGCTATCTCCTGAACATACAACTGGGCAAACTGATCCATCGTATAAGTCATCCTCACAGGCAAAAAAGTGAGACAACTTCGTCAACCTGTCCCCAACCAACCAAATTGCGTCATGACCCTTGGCAGTCCTCGGTAACCCCACCACAAAATCCATGGTGATTCGCTCCCACTTCCACTCCGGTATAGGCAATGGTTGGAGCATCCCGGACGGTCACTGATGCTCTGCCTTCACCTGCTGGTAGACTACGCAGGCCTCCACATACTCAGCCACTGCTCGTTTCATGTTAGGCCACCAATAGTGCTGCTTCAAATCTCTGTACATCTTAGTGCTTCCCGGATGCACAGAGAAAGAAGATGAATGGGCCTCTGATAATATATCCCTCCTCAGCTCCTCATCCTTCGGGACGTACCACCTATCCCAAAATTTCAGAATCCCGTCCTCTGAATAGCTGAACTCAGAATCAGGCCTGGCCTCCATACTCGCCTTCAGCTCGCTACACTCTGAATCAGTCTCCTGAGTCTGCCTGATCCTGTCCAGAATAGTCGGCCTCAACGACAAGGCAGAAAGAGTGGCTGCCAGATCAGAAACTACCTCCAAACCAAAACTCTGCATCTCTGTCACTAACTCAACAGGCTGTACCGTAATCATGGCAGAAGTCGAGGCTGTCACCCTACTCAAGGCATCTGCCACCACATTCGCCTTCCCGGGGTGGTACCTGATCTCCACGTCGTAGTCTTTGACCACCTCGAGCCATCTTCTCTGTCTCAAATTCAGCTCCTTCTGCGTGAAAATGTACCTCAAGCTCTGATGGTCCGAGTAAATCTCGCACTGCTGCCCATACAGATAATGCCTCCAAATCTTGAGTGCAAATACAACCGCCGCCAGCTCCAAGTCGTGAGTGGGATAATTCTGCTCGTAATCCTTCAACTACCTAGAAGCATAGGCAATGACTCTCCCACTCTGCATCAAAACACACCCCAAACCGATCTTGGAGGCATCGTAATAAATGCAGAACTTCTCTCCTTCCACGGGCAGCGTCAGTACAGGAGCCATAGTTAACCTCTACTTCAATGTCTGGAAGCTGTCCTCACATCGGTCGGTCCATTCATACTTTGCATTCTTCCTGGTCAGCCGGGTCAAGGGGGCCGAGATCTTAGAGAACCCCTCAATAAATCTCTGATAATATCCAGCCAACCCCAGAAAACTGCGTTTCTCGCTAACACTGGCCGGCCGCGGCCACTCCTTTACAGCCTGAACCTTCCCCGGATCAACTGAAATACCCTCACATGCCCCAAGAAATGAATCCTGTCCAACCAAAACTCGCACTTTTAGAATTTAGCATATAGCTGATGCTGGCTCAAAATAGTCAGTACAATCCTCAGGTGCTCCCTGTGCTCCTCCTCACTCTGCGAGTAGATCAGAATGTCGTCAATAAATACAATCACGAACTTGTCCAGGTACTCCCTGAACACTCTGTGCATCAGGTCCATGAATGCTGCCGGGGCATTGGTCAACCCGAAAGACATCACCAGAAACTCGAAATGCCCATACCTCATCCTGAAGGCCGTCTTCGGTACATCTTTCTCCTTCACCTTCAACTGATGATAGCCGGACCTCAGGTCGATCTTAGAAAACACCTGGGCACCTTGTAGCTGATCAAACAAATCATCAATCCTAGGCAAGGGATACCTGTTCTTCACTGTCAACTTATTCAGCTCCCGGTAGTCAATACACATACGTAGGGATCCATCCTTCTTCTTGACGAATAGAACTGGCGCTCCCCAGGGTGAAAAACTAGGGCGTATAAATCCCTTATCTGTCAGCTCCTCCAACTGAGCCTTCAGCTCCTTACGTTCAGTAGGTGCTAATCTGTAAGGGTTCTTGCACACCGACTCGGCACCTAGGAAAACATCTATCTCGAACTCAATCTCCTTATCAGGGGGCAACCCAAGCAATTCGTCACGGAACACTCCCGGGAACTCCTGCACAATAAGAATATCCTGTACCCGAGCATCGCCCGGTGACTGCGCATCCTCAACACTTGCCAAAAACCCTTGGCAACCCATGCCCAACACCTGTGGTGCCTGACGAGAAAGTATAGCAGAAATCCTGGCAAGACCCTTACCTGCTTTAAATGTGTAGCTCTCCCCACCTGGGGGCCGGAAATGAACCTCTCTAGTCCTGCAGTCAATCTACGCATGATGTCTGAATAGCCAGTCCATTCCCAAGATCACCTCATAACCACTCATATGGAGAATGACTAGCTCGGCATACAACTGTTTCCTCCCTACTGTCACAATATTGCCTCCGTACATAATCACCGCAAAAGAAAGAAAACCCACAAACCGACCAGGCCACAACCTACCATCTCGACGGGTCAGGTCGCCCTAACAAAAGTCCTCCATCTGATGCCGCGGTCGCACGCCGCCAACCATCCTACGCCTCAGGACTAGGCTCTCGGGGCTCACCAGTAGTGTCGTCAGCACCTACACCACAGAACACACAACATAAGCTTAACGCTCAGTAAGTAATGCGATATGAAAGTAAAAGCCGACAATGCAATCCTATCACATGCAGTCTCTACACTCACACTCATGTTGTCACATCTGTGACGCGTAGTGCAGCCGCACCAAGGTAAGGAGGAACTTCACGCCACCCTACACCCTGACACGTCGCCACCGTCCTGGACTCCCCAGCAACGAGGCCCACAAGCTACACCCACGCATCACCACATGGCAACCACATCAGGGTAAGGGTGTACCTCGTGCCACTCTACACCCTGACACGTCGCCCCCGTCCCAGCCTCCCCAGCACGAGGCCACAGTTGCCACACACACACGTTTCGCGACAGCCCAGCCGGCCCACCCCTCGAGTAGGATCCGCGACTGGTGTTGCACCGGCCCACACACTAGTAGGATCTGCGGTACCACTGCCCATATCCTCACCGTCAACACATTCACGCCGCATGACGGCCCAGCCGACCCACCCCTCGAGTAGGATCCGCGATTGGTGAAGCACCGGCCCGCACACTAGCGGGATCCGCGGTACCACCGCCATACGTCTCACCTCATACATCAAACATGCTAAAAATCATATTCGTTCCTGCTTTTAAAAAATTATGATGCATGTCAAACAATACGCACGCACACCACGATAAATCACATAAACCCTAAAGTTCTACAGTGTAGGCCCACTCGAGCAAAACACATGCATGCACTACTTACCTGGCGTCCCAAGCTCGCTCGACGCACAGCTTTGCCAAAAGAAAGCCTCAACCTAAAACACAACCAATTTCTCATCAGTATTTATCTCAACATTCACCAATTAGCTAAAAATAACCTTCTCTAACTACACTTACGAAATTTCAACTAAAACGGTCCATTGGTTTGGTTTGGCCGAAAACCAGCCCAACGTTCGGATGCGCATAACTTTTGCGTCGGATATCGGAATCGAACAATTCCAGCGGCCATACGTCCCTCTAACAGCCTAATCCATCCCACAACAATAGAACTTAAAACAATTAACCAAAATTCGGCCAAAATAGTTAAAAACCGAACTACCCCTGCACAAGCAATGCTTAAATTTTGATTTCAAACTTCAATTTACAAACTTCCACACACAACTAGCCCTATTTTGTCCATATCTCTCGGGCAAGCTCACTGCAAAGGCAAGAAGGCCGAGCACTAAGCTCGGCCGAAATAGGAAACCGACAGGGCTCACCTTCGGTTTCCTTAAGCTCGCGGCATCACCTTCGCGCTACCCTACCACTTGCGGCCAAATTCCATCAATGCCGAAAGCAGGCCGAACACTAAGCTCGGCCAAGCCAAAAAAAATGGGACGGGCAGAACAAGGAAAGGGCTTACCGTTGCGTTACTGTGTGCTCGGTCGAATGGAGGGCAATGCACAGCCGAACACCCAGTCCCGGCAGTCTCCCCCACGGCCACTCGCGTCTGCCGAAGAATCAGAACTCGAGGATTTTCCTCCCCTCTCTCGCGTCTCTCTCTCGGCTCTCTCCGGAACTCAAGCTGCTGAAACCGAATGGCTTCGATTCGTCGGGACAGCAGCACCTATTCGCAACTTGCACCTCGCACCCACGCTCGTCGGCCGTCGATCACAGCTCCGCACACGATCGCTCTCCCCTGCATGCTCGCTCTCGGGCGCTCTCGGTTGCTCGTAGAAAACCAGCCGAATGGCTTCTTCCTGAAGCCATTCGGGTGGTTTGTTTTTATTTTTATTTTTTTTAAACAATAAAATACAAATTACCAAATTGCCCTCACGTGCTTCAGTCGTCCGAATTTCGTTAATTTCTCGACCTCCCGACTTTAAATTTCGAAAACCAATCAAAAAAGGTAGGCCTCAAGCCTTATAATTTAAATCTTTCCCGTTGAAATATTTCCCAAAACTCTGACCGGGATTAAACTAAAAATTCAAAAAATTAAAATTAAAATTCGAAATTTCTAGGTTATTACAGTTCACGTACTTTAAAACGATGATGCATAATCATTAAAGCATAACAGAAAATAAACGTGCATGGAACCTACCGAACTGTGATATAGGCCCAAAGGCAAAAGTACCTACTACACTACTTATTTGGCGTCCTTAGTAATTTGTATTCTGAAATACGTACTTTGCTCCCTAAACTGGGAAACCTATAAAACTACACATTTATCACCTCTACTCTCCTTCTGATTCATAAAACTCTAAAGGAAGTAACAATTTAACATCTAATCTATCTAAACCCGAATTCTAACTCAATGTCTGCTAACCTTCGGAAATGCATAACTATCACGATTTTTATCCGATTTTGACGATTCAAAATGCTACGATTTTCTTAGGATGTCTATTTTCCAATAGTCTCATCCATTTCCTATTCCAACATCTACAGATTGGCTGAACGTGGCCAAATAAAAATCATTCTGTAATCTGAGTATTCGGTTATCCAAACGCTCAATATTCTCCATAAAAACTTATAGTCTATCCCCTGCTTCCAGCTTAAACACCAATACATGGATAAAATCAACTACAAACCTGAAAATCTCGTATCTCTCTCCTAGATTTCACCAAAACTACCCAATACTCCCTCTAACTTCACTTTCATTGCTCGAAACAACTAAAAGACTAACTATGTACTATAAACTAACTAAAACTTACCGTAGATTTGAATAAATTGAGGAGGATCGTTGTTTGTCGTTACTAGAAGGGTAAATCGTCAAACAAAGAGGGCTTTCTCTCGTGGGGAAAGGATAGAACACTGAAGGGATGTTCTTCCTCTTTCCTTTCTTTTATTTAGTAATAATAATAATAATAATAATCCTAATTACTAAATCAGCATCAACCTTTAACCCTTTAATTAAACTGTTATTCGGTTCATTTTTTGCCAGAATAATATAATCTTCTCCTTCCCATTAGCCTCAAAAAAATCTTTTACTTAATGGTAGAAATTCTTTACTCTCAATTCCGACTAAAACTCCACCTATTACTGATACGAAATTTCAAAAATTGTTTTAACGGAAATTCTGGTCGTTGAATTCCACCCTCCTTAAAAAAATTTTGTTCCCAAGATTTGTTACCTGAATAATTCTTGGTATTGACTCATCATGTCCTGCCGTCGCTTCCAAGTTACTTCTTCCACATTATGGTTACGCCATAATACTTTCACCAGTGGAATCTCTTTGTTGCGTAGAATCTTCACTGCATAATCCAGAATTTCCACTGGCTCCTCCTCGTAGGTCAATATTGGCTGGATCTCTATGTTTTGTTGCTCCACGACGTGAGAATGATCTCGAATACACTTCCTTAACATAGAGACGTGAAATACATTGTGGATTCCCTCCATCGAGGCTGGTAGTCGTAGCTGGTAAGCTTTCTTCCCTATTATCTTCGTAATAGGAAACGACTTAGTGTATCTAGGGTCCAACTTGCCCTTTTTCTGAATCTTATAACTCCTTTGAATGGAGAGATCTTCAAGAAGACTTCGTCATCTCATTCAATTTCTAGCTCTCTCCTCCGACGATCTGTATAACTCTTCTGTCGACTTTGAGCTGTTAAGATCCGTTGTCTAATAAATGCAACATTGTCTACTGTCTACTGTAAAATATCCAGACCAACCAATCTTACTTCGCCGACTTCGTCCTAATATAATGGAGATTTGCACTTTTTCACGTAAAGAGCCTCATAAGAAGCCATACCTATCATAGCTTGAAAACTGTTATTGTAAGAAAACTCCACCAAAAGTAGGTATTTGCTCCATGAATCCTGAAATTCTAGTACGCAAGCTCGTAGCATTTCCTCCGTCGTCTGAATAGTCTTCTAAGATTGCCCGTCCGTCTGAGGATGAAATGTTGTACTAAAATTGAGCTGCGTACCCATAGCCTTGTGTAGACTCTTCCAAAACTTTGATGCAAATCTAGGATCTCTGTCTGATGTAATCGAAGTCGAAACTCCATGTAATCGTACGATCTCTTGAATATATAATTCGGCAAACTGGTCCATAGAATATGTCATCTTTATTGATAGAAAATGGGATGACTTGGTTAACCAATCCACGATCACCCATATACCATCATAACCCTTTGTTATCTGAGGCAATCCGACAACAAAGTCTATCGATATCTGCTCTTATTTCCATTCAGGGATAGATAATGGTTATAGCTTTCCTACTGGCCTCCGATGTTCAACCTTAATCTGCTGGCAAATCAAACACGCCTTAACGTACTTTGCCACAATCCTCTTCATATTAGGCCACCAGTAATGTTGCTTAAGGTCCCTGTACATCTTGGTACTTCCTGGATGCACAAAAAACCTAGAAGAATGGGCTTCTAAAAGAATCTCCCTACGAAGTTCCTCGTTATTCGGAACATACCACCTATTCTGAAACTTGAGGATTTCATCGTCCGAGTAACTGAACTCCGACATGTCATTAGAAGCCATGCTTGATCTAATTTCATTGCAATCAGCGTCGTCCTTCTGGGCTTGCTTAATCTTTTCTAAAATAGTGGGCTGTAGAGACATAGCTGATAACATGGCCGACACATTCGACAATACCTCTAAGTGGAATTTCTAAAATTCTGCATCCAAAGCTAACGGTATACTTGAAGTCATGGCTGAAGTGTATGCCATCACTTTGCTCAATGCATCGGCCACTACGTTCGCCTTGCCGGGGTGGTATTTAATTTTGAAGTCATAGTCCTTGACGATCTCTAACGACCACCGCTGCCTCATATTCAACTCTTTCTGGGTGAAAATATACTTCAGACTTTTATGGTATGAATATATCTCACACGACTATCTATACAGGTAATGTCTCCAAATTTTCAACACGAAAACTACTGCGGCTAACTCCAGGTCATGTGTTGGATAGTTCTATTCATAGGTTTTCAATTGTCTAAAGCCATAGGCTACCACCTTCCCTTCCTGCATTAGCACACAACGAAGATCTATTTTGGAAGTATCGCAATAAATGTTAAATCTCCCGTCCTCAGCAGGGAGCATAAAAATCGGAGCAGTATTTAATCTCTGCTTTAATGTCTGGAAACTATGCTCGCAATCTTCGGACCATAGATACTTCACATTTTTTCTCGTCAAGCGGGTCAGAGGCGCCGTAATCTTTGAAAATTCTTCAATAAATCTTCTATAATAACCTGCTAACCCGAGGAAATTTCGTATCTCAGTGACATTTTTTGGGTATGGTCACGTTTTAACTGCTTCGATCTTTGCTGGATCAAGAAATATGCCATCACTTGAGATTACATGACCCAAGAAATGAACCCTATCTTACCAGAACTCGCACTTAGAAAATTTTGCGTAGAGTTGGTGCCGCTTCAGTGTTCTCAACACTGCTTTCAACTGCTCCTTGTATTCCTCCTCACTGCAGGAATAGACCAAGATATCATCGACAAACACTATGACAAATTTATCGAGATAATCATGGAATACTCTGTTCATCAGGTCTATGAGGGTGACTGGAGCATTCGTAAACCTGAAGAACATTACCAGGAACTCGTAATGTCCGTATCTCGTCTGGAAAGCTGTCTTCCAAATATCTTCTGACCTGACCTTTAGCTGGTTATAGCCCGATCTTAGCTCGATCTTTGAAAATACTCGTGCACCATGGAGTTGATCAAATAGATCATCTATCTTTGACAAATGGTACTTGTTCTTGATCGTCAGCTTATTCAACTCCCTGTAGTCGATGCACATCCGTAAAGATCCATCCTTCTTTTTGACTAAAAGGATCAGCGCATCCCACAGCGAAAAGCTGGGGCGTATAAATCCTTTCTCTACCAACTCCTCCAATTGCTTTTTCAATTCTTTTAGTTCTGTTGGTGCTAATCTATAAGAATTCTTCGACACTGGCTCAGCTCTTAGATATAATACAATAGAAAGCTCTATTTCCCCGTTTGGAGGCAGACCGGGTAGATCACGTAGGAAAATTTATGGGAAGTCTTGAACAACTAAAATATCCTGAGGCTTTGACTCTCCAGAAACTTGCTCATCAATAACATTGGCGAGAAAACAAAAGGACACACCAAATAAAACTTGACGAGCACTGACTGGTGCCATGATGGATATCTTTTTGGCATTCCTCGCGGCTTAAAAGGTGTGCTTCTAACCATCTGGGGGTTGAAAACTCACTGTTCCCGTTCTATAGTCGATCGTAGCGTAGTGCTTGAACAACTAATCCACTCTCAATATCACATCATTTCAAGTTATGCCCATAATAGTGAGATCGACTAATAAATTTTTACTTCCCACGGACATTACACTATCTCGTACGACTTGATTCCAGTGCATACGCTCACCAGAAGGCAACATCACGTCACAACTATAATCTGTTTCTGTGGGCCATACATCTAACTTGATCGCGAATGTAGTGCAGTAAATGAATGCGTCACACTAGAATCAATCAATGTATAAGCGGGTACAAAATTTATCAATATAGTACCTGACACCACGACTGGCTGGATATTGTCGCCTGACTCAATCATGGTGAATATTCTTGGTGTCGTGCGCATCGAGCCCTTCTTTAGAGCTGGGCAATCTCTACTGACAAGACACACTTCGTTGCAGTTGAAACACCGAGTCACTCTGGGCTTTGGCCAATCTTTAGCTAAGTGTCTAGCTTCGTTGCAATTGTAGCACTTTCCGAGTTCAGTCTGCATTCACTCGGGAGGTACCTCAAATACTTAGGGCACTAGGGGTACTGGACTCACCCCTGAGGTTTTTTACTACTACCCTGGCTGCTCGAACTCTCGTTGAACCTCTTAGTGCCCCTCTGTTGTAGTTGCTAGGACATACTTATATTCTACTGTGGGGCAAGTTCTTTGAAAAATCTCTTGGAAGCTTCTATCTGCTTAACACATTTCTCCTTAGCTTCCTCCACCTCTAGTGTCTTTGCCACCACTTTCGAATACGACACTTCTTGAGTTCTGGCTATCTTTACTCCTTTATATATTTCTGGCTTTAATTCCTGTATGAACTGAAACACTTTGTCCTCATTCTAACTCACTAAATTGCTGGCAAATCGAGATAAAGACTCAAATTGCTGGTTGTACTCAGTTACCGACCTAGTCTGCTTCAACTGTAAGAACTCCATTCTCTTAGCTGTCTGTACCGTACTGTTTAAATACTTGTCATAAAATACCTCCTTAAACTTTTCCCATGTCATGTGTTGTACCTCTGTGGTGGTTTCCACAGATTCCCACCAAAATCTAGCATCCTTCGCTAGATGAAATGTTGCAAGCGAAACTTTATCCTCCTCTTCCACTTTCGTATACTTAAACATACTTTCAATTGTACGGACCCACTCCTCTGTAGCCGTCGGATCAGATGTCTGACCTTTAAATGTTGAGGGTCGTAACCTCCTAAATCTGTCACCCGACTGGTCATGGCTAGAGCTAGAGCTTGCACTTCCTTGAACTTCTCAATTCAATAGAATTCCTAGCTGCTGAGATTGCCGATTCACCAACTCAGTCAGCTGTCTGATCGTCATCGAATCTTCTTCAGTTCTTGAATCATCTGCCTCTCTTGGTACTCTCGGACGTCCTGGTTGTCTAGACATTATGGATAATTTCTTGAATAAAAGTTAATTACTCTAATAAGCATCTAATAGCTAAGGATAAACTTAAACACTTACAGTTGTCGAAACACATCCGGCGACAAGCAGGGTTGTTAGTTAATCGTTTGAACGGTTTGACCATTGACTCTGATACCATTGTCTGTAGCACCCCCGAGAATCCACACATTCCCGGTACGCTCACTGCTACTAATACGCACACACTCGGGACAATTCGTGTAAAAATTTAAAACTTCGTAAAACGAACTTTTTGAAAACGTTTAAAATCATTGCAGCGGAAGACTTTGATAAAAATTCAGTTTAAATAAAGTTTCAAGTTTTCTAAAACATTAAAAAAATCATTTTCGGTCGACCCCTGTAAACTCGGTCGGCACTATTGGTCGACACCTCTCTGCTCCTCACGCTAACCGGTTGACACTTGTGAATGTCAGTCGACATTTCATTACTCTCTGTCCGCGTCAGTTAATCCTTGTGGTCGACACTCCCATTTATTTTACACTGCCGATCGACACTTGTATGCATCGGTCGATACTTCATTCGTCTCTGTCTGTGTCGGTCGATCCTTGAGGTCGACACTCCCATCTATTTTACACTACCAGTTGACAATTGTATGCACCGGTCGACACCTCCTTCCTCTCTGTCCGCGTTAGTTGACCCAAGCGGTCGACACCTATAGAGTTTGGTTGACCCACTTACATTAAGCAGTCGACACTTTCTTGCACAATTGGACACTTTAATCGACTCTGCCTTTGCAGGTTGACCCTCGCGGTCGACATTGCCCAAGTCCAGTCGACACCTCCAGTATACTGGTCGACACTTACTAGGCTTGGTCGACCACTCAACCTATAGGTCGACACCTTCTTCATAGAAATTGGCATAAAAACATTAAACTTTCCAAAAACTACCGAACGTCAACTCAACGTTGAAAATAACAAAACGTGCACTTTCGAATCAATTCAAAACCATTATACTTCAGAACGAGTACAAAAGTTTGAAATTCATTTACACTTCAAATCGACTCAAAAAAACTCCGACCAAACTCGAAATAACTAAACCCCCTTTCATACCCCGCTCTGGTCAAAATGCCTTAACAGTCGGCCGGACTGTCCATGAGTGCGCTCCTCCAACTGCCTCCTAGCCCTGGGCACATTCTGAGTACTCACCAGCTATCACTTCGTCACCTACATCACAAAACTCATCTATTAGCTTAATGCTAAGTAAGTAATCGCATAAAAACTTAAATACTGAAAACAAACACATCCTAACATATGCCGTTTATACAGTTTTGTCTCTACTTTGTTTTTATCTCTTTCTTACATCTTCTTTATCTTCTTACTACTTGGTTCTTCTCTACTTACTAGATCAAGGTGACACACCTCGCAGTTCACCTCATGGGATAAAGCCAACCTCGATCTAGTAAAGTGACACACCTTGCGGTCCATCTCTTGAGGCAAGGCCACCACGTAAAGAGGGGGAAGAAGTGATACAACGCGCGGTCCACCTCACAGGACAAGACCACTCAACTCCACCTTTATTATCTTTTTATGTATCTTTTCATTTTATTCGTCACGTCACGTCACGTCACATCACATCTTACTGTTTCATTTCCTAAAAACATGGAAAATCATTTTCGTTTCATTCTCGTACTTTAAAACCATGATGCATAATCATTAAACCATAACAGAAAATAAACGTGCATGCAACCTACCGAACTGTGATGTAGGCTCGAAGGCAAAAGTACCTACTACACTACTTACCTAGCGTCCTTAGAAATTCGTGTTCCAAAGTTCGTAGTTCGCTTGCTAAACTAGGGAACCTATAAAACCATACATTTATCAGGTTTACTCTCCTTCCAATTCATAAAACTCTAAAGGAAATCACAATTTAACATCTAATCTATCTAAATCTGAATTCCAACTCAATTTGCGACCAACCTTCGAAAATGCATAACTATCACGATTCTTATCCGATTTCGACGATTCAAAATGCTACAATTTCCTTAGAACGTCTAGTGTCCAATAGTCTCATCCATTTTCTAATCAAACATCTACAGCTTGGCTGAACGTGGTCTAACAAAAATCATGCCGTAACCCTAGTATTCGGTTATCCAAACGCTCAATCTTCTCCATAAAAACCCATAGTCTACCCCTACTTCTACCTTAAACACCAATACAAGGATAAAATCAACTACAAACCTGAAAATCTCGTATCTCCCTCCTAGCTTTCACCAAAACTACTCAATACTCCCTCTAACTTAACTTTCACTGCTTGAAACAACTAAAAGACTAAATATCTACTAAGAGCTAACTAAAATTCACCGTAGATTTGAAGAAATAGAGGAGGATCATCCCTTGTCGTTGCTAGAAGGGGAAATCGTCAAAGAGGGAGGGCTTTCTCTCGTGTGGAAGGGAAAGAACACTGAAGGGGTGTTCTTCCTCTTTCCTTTCTTTTATTTAAAAAAACAAAAATAATAATAATAATAATTACTAAATCACCATCAACCTTTAACCATTTAATTAAACTATTATTCTGCTTGTTTCTGATCAGAATCTTATAATATCTTACTTAATGGTAGAAATTCTCCGCTCTCAATTCCAACTGAAACTCTGGCAATTACTGATACGAAATTCTAAAAGTTGTTTCAACAGAAATTCTGGGTATTACAATTTTGTTGCAAAGTTAGAGAAGTAACGTGCAAATAAGTGAGAAAATGTAGTAAACTAGGTGTAACATCCACAAATTTTAGCATGACATTGTTTGTTTTAGAAAATATCCCTTGGTTGAAAACATGTTATGATTAAAAATTTATTTCTTTGATTGTTATGGTTGATTGGTGTTAAGATGGATAGAAAATTGAGGAATGGAATATTTAGTGTTTTCTAAGGAGTTTAGATCCCTCTCGTGTGAGTAGGCATTTGAGTTATAAACTCCTCTTCGAAGTGGGTGCCTAAACTTACAAAATTTTCTTCGAATTTGATTATGCTTACATCGAGTTTGTTGCAGCCTCTTGGAACCGAGCATCCAGGGGTAATTGCAGGCGTCCACATTCTAAACTCCTCTTATAAGTGGGGAATTGATTTTGTAAATATTTTGTGTGAAATTAGCTGTGTTGGCGACTATGAACATGAGCGGGCACCTTGAAGTTAAAAGATTGGAAAATTTTTAACACATCAAATGTCATGTTCTAATGATTAAATCTAATATATGTAATGTTGATTATAGAGAAGAACATGTAGTGGGTTTTGACACCTCAACATTCCTTATGACTAGCCATGTTCAACTTACACTTTGAGTAATTTTAACCTAATTCCTCTTCATTGTGTATGCCAAACACCCATGAAATTGTAACTCTTCCATTTACTTTGTACATGGGTTTCAAAGTAATGGCGAAATAGGAAGTTATTTGGTGATGTTTTGAATTATGGTGTAAGGTCCACAAAATTTGACTTTCATGTTCGAAGTTCTGTTAAAAGGTATATAATTATGTGGTAAGAAGATGCTTGTGGTTATTGTGAAAAGGAATTTTCATTTTTGTCATGTTTGGACATATAACATCAAATTTGGTAAAAAAAAACTGTTCAAATATGTTTTAGCATACATGTTAAAGAAACTATAGCCTTTGGAATAAGAGAAAATGGAAATAAATATAT
>CM039525.1:10772190-10807131 GCA_022433055.1 Begonia peltatifolia | reverse complement strand
TATATGTACAGATATGTATGTATATGTATATATAATGTATAGATATGTATGTATATGTATATATATATATATATGTACACATATGTATATACATGTACATATACATATACATACATATATATACATATACATATATACATATACATACACACACACACATATATATATATATACACACACACACATATACATATACATACATATACATATACATACATATACACACACATATATATATACATATATATATATTATACATGTACGTAAGGGCGAAAATTCTCTACTCACAATTCCGACCAAACTCCGCTGGTTATAATTATGTAAATCAAAAATTCATTTAACGAAAATTCTGGTGTTACATTCCACCCTCCTTATAAAAATTTTGTCCTCAAAATTTGCTAGCTAAACAACTCTAGATATCGGCTCATCATGTGCTATTGCTGCTCCCATGTTGCCTCTTCTATGTTATGGTTACGCCATAATACTTTCACCAGTGGAATCTCCTCGTTGCGTAAAATCTTTACTGCATAATCTAGAATCTTCACTGGCTTCTTTTCATACGTCAATGTGAGTTGAACCTTTATATCCTGCTGCTCCATGACGTGAGAGGGATCTCGTATACACTTCCTCAACATGGATACGTGGAATACATTGTGAATTCCATCAATTGAGGCTGCCAGTTACAGCTGGTAAGCTGTCTTCCCTATTCTCTTCGTAATAGGAAATGGCGCAATATATCTAGGGTTTAAGTTGCCCCTCTTTCCGAATCTTACAACTCCTTTGAATTGAGAGATCTTTAGAAAGACTTCATCACCCACCTCAAATTCTAACTCTCTTCTTTGACGATCTGCATAACTCTTTTGTCGGCTTTGAACTGTTAAAATTCGCTGTCTAATAAATGCAATCTTTTCTGTAGCTTGTTGCAGAATGTTTGTACCAATTAATCGTGGTTCGCCGACTTCATCCCAATATAATGGAGACATGCAGTTCCTGTCGTAAAGAGCCTCGTAAGGAGTCATACCTATCGTAGCCTGAAAGTTGTTGTTATATGAAAACTCCACCAATGGTAGGTATCTGCTCTATGAACCTTGGAATTTCAGTACGCAAGCTCGAAGCATATCTTCCAGCGTCTCAATGGTCCTCTCAAGTAAACCATGCGTTTGAGAATTAAATACCGTACTAAAATTGAGCTGCGTACCCATAGCCTTGTGCAGACTCTTCATAAACTTTAACTTAAATCTCGGGTCTCTGTCTAATACGATCGAAGTCGAAACTCTGTGCAATCGTACGACCTCTTGAACATACAATTCGGCAAACTAGTCTATAGAGTACGTCATTTTCATTGGCAGGAAATGGGCTGACTTGGTTAATCAATCCACAATTACCCATATGCCATCGTAACCTTTTGTTGTCCAAGGCAATCTGACAACAAAGTCCATCGATATCTGCTCCTATTTCCACTCGGGAATAGGCAAGGGTTGTAGCTTTTCCGCTTGCCTTTGGTGTGCAGCCTTAATCTGCTAACAAATTAAGTACGCCTCCACATACTTTGCCACAATCTTCTTCATATCAGGCCACCAATAATGCTGCTTAAGATCTCTACACATCTTGGCACTTCCTGGATGCACAGAAAATCTCGAAGAGTGGGCTTCAGCCAGTATTTCTCTCTGTAGTTCTTTATTACTCGGAACGATCCACCTATTTCGAAACTTAAAAATTCCATTGTCCGAATAACTGAACTCCGACCTGTCGTTGGAAGCCATGCTTGACTTAATTTCTTCGCATTCAGCATCGTCCTTCTGGGCCTGCTTAATCTTTTCCAGAATCGTAGGCTGTAAGGACATAGCCGACAACATGGCTGAGACACTTGATACTACCTCAAAGTTGAACTTCTAAAATTCTGAATCCAAGGTTAGTGGCATAGTTGAATCCATTGTCGAAGTGGATGTCGTCACCCTGCTCAATGCATCAGCCACCACATTTGCCTTGCCGGGGTGGTATTTAATCTCAACATCGTAGTTCTTCATGAATTCCAACCATCGCCGCTACCTCATATTCAACTCTTTCTGAGAAAAGATATACTTCAAACTCTTGTTATCTGAATATACTTCACACGGCTGTCCATACAGATAATGTCTTCAAATTTTTAGTGCAAAAAACTACCGCGGCTAACTCCAGGTTGCTCGTTGGATAATTCTGCTCGTAATTCTTCAGCTGCCTAGAAGCGTAGGCTATCACCTTCCCTTCCTGCATCAGCACGCATCCAAGACCTACCTTGGAAGCATTACAATAAATGCTAAATCTTCCGTCCTCAGTAGAGAGCGTCAAAATCGGAGCAGTAGTCAATCTCTACTTCAATGTCTTGAAACTGTGCTTGCAATCCTCGGACCGTAGATACTTCACACTTTTCCTTGTCAAACGAGTCAGAGGTGCCGCACAGAAACTTAATCCTATCTAGCCAGAATTCGCATTTTGAAAACTTTGCATAAAGTTGGAGTTGTTTCAAAGTCTCCAACACCAACCTCAAGTGCTCTCTATGATCTTTCTCACTACGAGAGTACACTAAAATATCATAGATAAACACGATAACGAATTTATTGAGATAGTCATGGAATACTCTGTTTATCAGATTCGTAAATGCGACTGGGGCATTCGTTAGTCCGAACGACATTACCAAGAATTCATAATGCCCATAACGCGTTCAAAAAGTAGTCTTTGGAATATCTTATGGCTTGACCTTCAACTAATAATAACCCGATCTCAGGTCAATCTTCGAAAACACTCTCGCCGCTTGGAGTTGATCAAATAGATCATCTATTCTCGGTAGAGGGTACTTGTTCTTAATCGTCAGCTTATTCAACTCCCTGTAGTTGATGCATCAGTAACGATCCATCCTTTTTCTTGACAAAAAGGATTGGCGCACCCCACGGCAAAAAACTTGGGCATATAAATCATTTCTCCACCAACTCTTCTAATTGCTTCTTTAACTCTTTTAGCTCCGCTGGTGCCAATCTATAAGGATTTTTTGACACCGGCTCAGCTCCCGAATACACATTTATAACAAATTCTATCTGTCGATTCGAAGGTAAACCGGCTTAATTATCTAAGAAAACTTCAAGGAAGTCTTGAACAATTAAAACATCCTGCGGCCTTCAATCCTTGGGAATTTGCATATCTATAAGACTGGCAAGAAAACCGAAAGACTCATCAATCAAAACTTGACAAGCACTGACGGGTGCCATGGCAGATATCTTATGAGTATTGTTCCGTGAGGTGGACCGTGAGATGTATCACTTCTTCTCCCACTTTACGTGGTGGTCTTGTCTCGTGAGGTAGACCGCGAGGTGTGTCACTTTACTAGATCGAAGGTTGCCTTGTCCCGCGAGGTCGGCCGTGAGGTGTATCACCTTGATCTATCACGTAAGGAAGAACCCAGTAGTAGGATAAAGAATGTGTAAGAAATAGACAGAAACGAAAGTAGAGACAAAACTGTAAAAACTGCATATGTTAGGATATGTTTTGTTTGCAGTGTTTATATTTTTATGCATTACTTATTTAGCATTAGGCTAATAGGTGAATTTTGTGATATAGGTGACGAGACGATAGCTAGTGAGTACTTAGAGCGTGCTCATGAATAGGAGGTAGTTGAAGGAGTGTGCTTGTGGGACGATCTGACTGATTGTTAAGTTGTTTTGACTAGGGTGGATGTGTGTAAGGTTTTCGAGTTGTGTCGAGTCATTTTGAGTTGTTTTGATATTTAGACGGATTTCAAATTTTAGTAGTCATTTTGATGTATGAATTTGATTTTGAATTGATTGGAAAAGGCTTGTTTGATTATTTTTAACGTTGAGTGGAAATTCAGCATGTTTTTAAGGATTTAAGGTTTTTATGTAAATTCTGGGAGGGAAGTGTCGACCAATAGACTTAGTGGGACCCAACTTGGCAAATGTCGACTATGAGGGTTGACTTGCGAAGGTAGAGCCAAACTAAGTGTCAACCTACGTGTGTAGGTGTCAACCGGTAGTGTAAAAATATTAGGGGTGTCGACGGCAAGGTACGACTGGGGCAGACAGAGAAGCTGGGAGGGTCGACATGTGTTTATTAGTGTCGACCGATTAGTGAAAGGTGCATGGAAGGGTTGATTGTAAGAGTCGACCGATGAAAACAGAGGCATCCGAGGTGTCGACCTTTGCATATAGGTGTCGACCCTTGGGTGCAGTGCGGGTCAGTTGTCGAACGGTGCCCACAAGGGTAGACCGACTCCCTTTGTTTATTGCTTTTAAAACTTAAACTTCATTTAAATTGATTTTTGACAGAGTATTCAGCTGTAATGATTTTAAACGTTTTCAAAAATGTAGTTTTAAATTGAGAAACAAAGTTTTAAATTTTAAATGAATTTATACCCCATTTTATGGGTGAAAGTAAGGATAGCGACCCGGGTCCGGGAACGACTAGGGGTCGTTACAGAGTTATATCAGAGCCAACCATAGAGAAGTGGGTTTTTGACTCGCTACAGAGATGGTATCGAAGCAAAGCGAATCAAAAACCGTGTGGGTTTTTGGGGCGCTACAAAGTTGGTATCAGAGCGAACCGAAAACAAGTGGATTTTTGGGTCGCTACAGAGATGGTATCAGAGTAGAGCGGACCGGAAATTGTGTGGGTTTTTGGGGCATTACAGAGTTGGTATCAGAGCCATTTGGTCAAACTATTCAAATGATTATCTAACAGCGCCGATTACCGCATGACGTGCTTCAACAACTGTAAGTGTTTATATTTAGCTTTAATTATTAGATGCATATTAAAATGATTAACTTTTGTCCAGTAAGTTAGTCAAGATGTCTAGACGACCAGGATGCCCAAGAACACCAAGAGAGACCCTTGATTCAAGAAGTGAGGATGATTCGATGATGATCGGACAATTAACCAAGTTGGTGAATTGACAGTCTCAGCAATTAGGGATTTTGCTGAATCGAGAAGTTCAAGGAAGTGCATGCTCTAGCTCTAGCCATGACCAGTCAGGTGATAGGTTTTGGAGGCTGTGACCCCTGACATTTGAAGGCCAGACATTGGATCCAAAGGCTGCGGAGGAGTGAGTTCGTAGGATTGAAAGTATGTTCAAGTATGCAAAAGTGGAAGAAGAAGATAAAGTTTTACTGGCTATGTTTCATTTGGTGAAGGATGCCCAATTCTGGTGGGAGGCAATGAAGGCCACTGCTGATGTACAGCACATGTCGTCGGAGAAGTTTAAGGACACTTTTTATGAGAAGTATTTCAACAGTACAGTTCATGCAATAAAGAGAATGGAGGTCCTACAGTTGAAGCAGACTAGGTCAGTGACTGAATACATGCGGCAATTTGAATCATTGTCTAATTTTGCTCGCAATTTGATAAGCGACAACGAAGATAAAGTGTTCTAGTTTGTACCGGGATTAAAGCCAGAAATATACAAGAGAGTAAAGATAGTCGGAACTCAACAAGTGCCATATTCAAGGGTTGTAGCAAAGGCACTATAAGTGGAGGAAGCCCAAATGAAATGTGTTCAGCAGAGAGAAGCTTTCAGAAGATTTTTCAATGAGATAACCACACAGCAAAGTAGAGATGTCCTTTAACAGCAACAACAGAGGGGCACTAAGAGGCCCAGTGAGAGTTCAAGCAGCCAGGGAAGTAGTAAAAAGCCTCAAGGGATGGTGCAGTACCCCTAGTGCCCTAAGTGTGTAAAGTACCACCCGGGCGAAGCAGGTTGAACTCGGGAAAGTGCTACAATTGCAACGAAGCAGGACACTTGGCAAGAGAGTGCCTGAAGCCTAGAGTTACTCAGTGTTTCAATTGTAATGAGGTGGGCCATGTCAATAGAGATTGCCCAACTTTGAAGAATGGGCCGACATGCACAGCACCGAGGATATTCGCCATGATGGAGTCATGCGATGATGACTAGCTAGCTGTAGTGTCAGGTACTATGTTGATAAATTCTGTACCTGCTTATACCTTGATTGACTCTTGTGCGACGCACTCATTTATTGCAATGGCGTTCGCGGTCAAGTTAGATGTATGGCCTGTAGCAACGGACTGTATCTATGAAGTGATGTTGCCTTCTGGTGGACGTATGGACTCTAATCAAGTTGTGCGGGATAGTGTAGTGTCCATGGGAAGTAAAAATTTATTGGCCGATCTTATTATTATGGGAATAACCGGATACAACGTGATACTGAGAATGGATTAGTTATTCAAATACTACGCTACGATCAACTGCAGGGCAGGAAAAGTGAGATTTCAACCCCCAGGTGGTGAGGAGCACATCTTTCAAGCCATTTAGAATGCCAAGAATATATCCGTGATGGCGCTTGTCAATGCTCGTCAAATTTTTATGATTGACTCTTTTGGTTTTTTTGCCAGTATTATAGATATACAAAGGGAATCAAAGCGGCAAGATGTTTTGATTGTTCAAGACTTTCTCGAAGTTTTTCCAGAGGATTTACTCTGTTTATCTCCTGATCGAGAAATAGAGTTCGCTATAGATGTATACCTAGCCGGTGTCGAAAAATCATTATAGATTAGCACCAACGAAATTGAAAGAGTTAAAGAAGCAATTGGAGGAGTTGGATGAAAAAGGATTCATATGCTCTAGCTTTTCGCCGTGAGGCATGCCGATTTTTTTTGTCAAAAAGAAGGATGGATCGTTACAGATATGTATCGACTATAGGGAGTTAAATAAGCTGACAATCAAAAACAAGTACTCTCTGCCAATGATAGATGATCTATTTGATCAACTCTAGGGTGCACGAGTCTTTTCTAAGATTGACCTGAGATCAGACTATTATCAGCTAAAGGTCAGATCAGAACCTAATGTAACTAGGTGTTGACTTGTGCCGGCAGAGGCAAATGAAGTGCCGACCTGTGAGTATAGGGGTCAACCTCAGTGTATAGAATAGGTCAAGTGTCGATAGAAAATTTTAGAAGTCGGCCGAAAATTTCTTTTTAATGTTTTAGAAACTCGAAGTTTTATTTAAATCGATTTTAGTTAAAGTCTTCTGCTGCAACGTTTTTAAAAGTTTTCAACTATGTCATTTTAAGTGGGAAAACAAAGTTTTAAATTTTTCACACATTGTTATCAGATTTTACAAGTGAGAGTGAAGTGAGCGAATTGGAAGCCAGTAGGTTTTCGGGGCGTTACAGTATTGGTATCAGAGCAGAGAGTGAACCGGAAGCCAGTGGATTTTCGTCACAAATTGTTCGCACCCTTCTACAACTTATTCACTACATTTGGAAAAATAGAATAAAATTTAAAACTTTTGTTCCTAGACTTAAAACGACATTTTTTAAAATATTTTAAACAGCATCGCAGCGGAAAACGCGATTAAAATCAGTTTGAATAAACTTCACTTTTTAAAACATAAAAATAGAGAAACCGGTTGACACCTGTAAGCCTCGGTCGACACTTAGGTTGTCTCGGGTTTTTCATCGGTCGACACTGCAAACGCTGGTCGACACTACATTTCTCTCGGGTATTTTCGTCGGTCGACACTGAGAACACCGGTCGACACTTCTACGCTCATCTTAGAGAGTGGTCGACACCTGCTTTCACAAGTCGACACATTGACTCTCTCTGTCCGTGCAGGTCGACCCTTGCGATCGACACCGCTGCCATTTTTACACTACCAGTCGACACCTACAATCATAGGTCGACACTTACTTCGACTCTTCCCACGCAGGTCGACCCTCGTGGTTGACACTTGCAGGGTCTGCTCGACCACTAAGACTATCGGTTGACACTTCCTCCCAAGAACTCTGTTTAAAAACCTTAAAAATTTCACAAAATCTATCGGACTTCGACTCAATGCTAATAATAATAGAACACACACTTTTCCATCAACTTAAATCATTATTTACATAAAGAAAACGACTACTCAAGTTTGAAATCCGTCTATACACTCATTCGACTAAAAACCACTTACAACCCTCTCAATTATACTCCCAAAATCCATACCTATGCCTACCATGGTCAAAACGCCCTGAAAGCTGGCCAGATCGTACACGTGCGTACTCCTCCAACCGCCTACTAACCTCGGGCATGCTCTAAGTACTCACCGACTATGTCGTCGTCGCCTACATCACAGAACTCACCTATTAGCCTAATGCTAAGTATGTAATGCATAAAACATAAACACTAAAAACAAATGCATTCTAACATATGCAGTTTTTACAATTTCGTCTCTACTCTCGTTTTCGTCTCTTTCTTACATCATGTAACACCCCGCGAAACCCTGCGTTCCCCGTACGCTACAGTACACCTACACACTACACATACACACTAACACTTAACATAATTCACTCAATTTAATACCCTTTTGTTTTCAATTCATTTTTTTTTACTCGAATCGAAAACAACTCGCGTCCCAAAGAGGCAACACGAAATCCTCAGCATAAAAAAAAAACTACGCAGCGGAAAAGAAAACCATTTAAAATAGCTTAAGTAAAACTGTAAGACTCGAGATCTTAGAAAAAATCCAACGTACCCCTCGGACTACACATCCCAGTCCCGCGCACTCACGTCTCCACTTCGACACCCCACGCACACTCTCACGGTGCCGCACATACCACTCAACGTTACTGTGTTTCGCGCACGCTCACAGCGCCGCGTGCCCCACGCACCCTGCCGCTGTACAGCACGTCCGCGCGCACACCCTCACCCGGTGTCGCACGACCCGTGGGTACCAGCAGGGCCGCATGCCCCGCGCACCTGCGATCACGCCGCACATCCACGCTCATCTAAACTTCTCTAGCATTCATTGTACACACCTTGACCTATTTCGTATCCTCTCGAGCCCCAACCCCTCTCCCAAAATTTCGGCAGAGTAACGCCTAAAAACTGCCTATCCCAAAATTTAACCCTGCACATAATTTACCAGAATCGAACAATATTTACCTATCAATCATCCAGAGAAATCATCCTAACCAAATCAGAGTAAGAAGACACAAAAATCCGTCCAATACAAATAAAGAAAATTCACAATATAGAGCAACACCATACTCTAACATGTAAAATATATGCGTACGTCGCCAAAATCACATGCACTCCATATACACCTATACCCTGACGCATATACAACAACCAATCCCATCCTCCGTACATAATCACCGCAAAAGAAAGAAAACCCACAAACTGACCAGGCCACAACCTACCATCTCCACGGGTGGAGTCGCCCTAACAAAAGTCCGCCATCCGATGCCGCGGTCGCACGCCGCCAACCATCTTACGCCTCAGGACTAGGCACTCGAGGCTCACCAGCAGTATCGTCAGCACCTACACCACAGAACACACAACATAAGCCTAACGCTCAGTAAGTAATGCGATATGAAAGTAAAAGCCGACAATGCAATCCTATCACATGCAGTCGCTACACTGACACTCATGTTGTCACATCTGTGACGCGTAGTGCAGCCGCACCAGGGTAAGGAGGAACCTCACGCCACCCTACACCGTCCCGAACTCCCCAGCAACGAGGCCCACAAGCTACACACACGCATCACCACACGGCAACCACATCAGGGTAAGGGTGTACCTCGCGCCACTCTACACCCTGACACGTCGCTCCCGTCCCAGCCTCCCCAGCACGGGGCCACAGTTGCCACACACACACGTTTCGCGACAGCCCAGCCGGCCCACCCCTCGAGTAGGATCCGCGACTGGTGTTGCACCGGCCCACACACTAGTAGGATCCGCGATACCACTGCCCATATCCTCACCGTCAACACATTCACGCCGCATGACGGCCCAGCCGGCCCACCCCTCGAGTAGGATCCGCGACTGGTGAAGCACCGGCCCGCACACTAGCGGGATCCGCGGTACCACCGCCATACCTCTCACCTCATACATCAAAACATGCTAAAAATCATTTTCGTTCCCGCTTTTAAAAATATGATGCATGTCAAACAATACGCACGCACACCACAATCAATCACATAAACCCTAAAGTTCTACAGTGTAGGCCCACTTGGGCAAAACACATGCATGCACTACTTACCTGGCGTCCCAAGCTCGCTCGACGCACAGGTTTGCCAAAAGAAAGCCTCAACCTAAAATACAACTAATTTCTCATCAGTATTTATCTCAACATTCACCAATTAGCTAAAAACAACCTTCTCTAACTACACTCATGAAATTTCAACTAAAACGGTCCATTGGTTTGGTTTGGCCGAAAACCAGCCCAACGTTCGGATGCGCATAACTTTTGTGTCCGTCAACGGAATCGAACGATTCAAATGGCTAAACGTCCCCTTAGGAACCTAGTTTAACATACTATGACGGATTTTAAAACGATAAGCCACAGGCAGGCGAGAAAATGCTAAAACCGAATCTACCACTTTTACCAAATTTCACATTTTCACTTCCCTTCAACCAAAACTCACTCCCAACTAGTTATATGCATCAAAATGGCTATGCTACTCTCACACGTCGAATTTCCACGAAAAACGATCACTAATTTGACTTAAACAAAAATCCCGCATAAACTTCTGACGCGCATAACTGTGGCGTCGGATATCGGAATCGAACGATTCCAGCGGCCATACGTCCCTCTAACAGCCTAATCCATCCCACAAGAACAGAACATAAAACAGTTAACCAAAACTAGGCCAAAATAGTTAAAAACCAAACTGCCCCTGCACAAACAATGGTTAAATTTTGATTTCAAACTTCAATTTACAAACTTCCACACACAACTAGCCCTATTTCGTCCATATCTCTCGCCCAAGCTCACTGCAAAGGCAAGAAGGCCGAGCACTAAGCTCGGCCAAAACAGGAAACCGACAGGGCTCACCTTCGGTTTCCTTAAGCTCGCGGCATCACCTTCGCGCTACCCTACCACTTGCGGCCAAATTCCATCAATGCCGAAAGCAGGCCGAGCACTAAGCTCGGCCAAGCCAAAAAAAATGGGACGGGCAGAACAAGGAAAGGGCTTACCGTTGCGTTACTGTGCGCTCGGTCGAATGGAGGGCAATGCACAGCCGAACACCCAGTGCCGGCAGTCTCCCCCACGCCCACTCGCGTCTACCGAAGAATCAGAACTCGAGAATTTTCCTCCCCTCTCTCGCGTCTCTCTCTCGGCTCTCTCGGGAAATCGAGCTGCTGAAACTGAATGGCTTCGGTTCGTCGGGACAGCAGCACCTGTTCACAACTCGCACCTCGCACCCACGCTCGTCGGTCGTCGATCACAGCTCCGCACACGATCGCTCTCCCCTGCACGATCGCTCTCGGGCGCTCTCGGTTGCTCGCAGAAAACCAGCCGAATGGCTTCTTCCCGAAGCCATTCGGGTGGTTTGTTTTATTTTTTTATTATTTTTTTTAAACAATAAAAATAAAAATTACCAAATTGCCCTCACGTGCTTCAATAGTCCGAATTTCGTTAATTTCTCCACCTCCCGACTTTAAATTTCGAAAACCAATCGAAAAAGTTAGGCCTCAAGCCTTATAATTTAAATATTTCCCGTTGAAATATTTCCTCAAAACTCCGACCGGGATTAAATTAAAAATTCTGAAAATTAAAATTAAAATTCGAAATTTCCGGGTTATTACATTCCCCCACCTTACAGGAATTTTGTCCCCAAAATTTACGTACCGAATAAGCTGGGATACTGCCGCTCCATGTCATCACGCCGCTCCCAAGTAGTCTCCTCTATACCATGGTTGCGCCACATCACCTTGACCAGTGGAATCTCGTTGTTGCATAGCACCTTCACAGTTGATTCTAAGATCCTCACTGGCTTTTTCTCGTACGACAGCGTCGACTGGATCTCAATATCCTGTTGTGGCACTACCTGAGAGGGATCGCGCATACACTTCCTCAGCATCGAGACATGAAAAACATCATGGACGACATCCATCGACGCAGGCAACTGAAGCTGATATGCAGTTCTCCCAATCCGCTTGACAATCGGGAATGGTCCCACAAACCGAGGGTTGAGCTTCCCCCGCTTTCCGAAACTTACCACTCCCTTGAACGGCGAGACCTTCGGAAAAACCTCATCGCCCTCATTAAACTCCAACTCTCGCCGTCTATGATCAGCATAACTCTTTTGTCGACTTGGGCCGCTTCAATTCCCTTTCGTATCACAGAAATCTTGTCGACAGTCTGCTGCAAAATCTCAGGGCCTATTAATTGGGCCTCCCCAACCTCATCCCAGTACAATGGTGACCTGCACTTCCTTCCATAGAGGGCCTCGTATGGTGCCATACCAATAGTAGACTGAAAACTATTATTATACGAGAACTCCACTAGCGGTAAAAACTTGCTCCAAGTCGCCTGAAACTCCAACACACAAGCCCTGAGCATATCCTCCAGAATCTGTATAGTCCGCTCCGACTGCCCATCGGTCTGAGGATGAAAGGCCATACTGAAATCCAATCTGGTGCCCATAGCCTTATGCAGACTCCTCCAAAACTTAGACGTGAACCTGGGGTCCCGGTCTGAAACAATCGACACCGGAATCCCATGGAGTCTGACTATCTCCTGAACATACAACTGGGCAAACTGATCCATCGTATAAGTCATCCTCACAGGCAAAAAGTGAGACGACTTCGTCAACCTGTCCACCATCACCCAAATCGCGTCATGACCCTTGGCAGTTGTCACACGCCTATTTTTTTTTCGCTTAGGCTTGTGCGGCGCCGAGTCCTTGACTTGGCCAGCCTCTACCTCTTGGATCGCTTAGAACACACACACATAATTCCTCGTGACACACTTAGTTTACGGGAGGCTCCCTCCCAACCTTCCTTATATTCCAAATATAAGAACTAGGAACAAAAATCACGCTCAAGGAACACCACAATGGCTTAAGACTCCACTTGATAGTTTGATCAAGCTTCCTTGTCAACCTTGGTGTCTCAAGGCATATTTATAGGCCAAAGGTTCAGCCATAATACATGAAAAGTCACGAATGTCCAAAAAACATAAGTGTACATTGGGTCATGCTGCACTGCGCACGCCCTGTGTGCACACCGCATGCGCGCGCGCGGCTCGGTCGGGTGGCTCGCCTACCCCGCCCTCGCCCTATCGTCTGGCGCTCAACGCCCTGCGCCGTCTGGTTCGGCCATGCCGTGAACAAACCGTGTGCCAGCCGTGTGCCCCTTCGTGGTCGGTCGTGACTCTGTTGCCAAGTGCCGCGTCCTTCCGTGTGGCGCCCATGTGGGGTCCAGCCATTCCGCGTAGCGCCCGTGTGGGGTCGCGCCGTTCCACGTGCGTCCGCGTAGCGTCGCGCCGCTCCGTGCGCGTAGGGCCGCGCCTTTCCGCGTAGCGCCGTGCCAATCTGCACACTCCAGCCCATGTCCTCGGCCCAGCTGATGCAGCCATGGTCTTGAGCGCTTGCCTGTGTGGCCTGCGTGGGCCGCGCCCATCCTGCGCGCCCAGGCTGTCTGGTGGGCCGCGTTGTGCCGCGCGCCCACATCCAGCTCTTGCACCGCACACTTCCTTGGATGAAGTGTGCCCGAGGAGCCCTGCCCCTGTTTGTTCGGGCCATCAGCCCGTGCCTTCATGCGTCACGCGAAAGGGGGTGTGACAATCCTCCCCCTCCAATTGAAGTCGACGGCCTCGTCGACACCCAAGTTAGGTAGTCCGAGATTTGCCCCTCAAATTGCCATAGGTCAATGTCTTTTTCCCATGTAGCTTCCTCCTCGTTTTCCCATTGCACTAGAAACTCCCTTCGCTCATCCTTCTTGTAGCCCCGCATGGTTCGGTGGTCAAGTATTTTTGCCATCTTCTTAGTGAACTCCCTCCGCACGTCGGGTGGTGCCCTCGGCACTTGTTGCTGATTTTCCCTTTCATAGTAAGGCTTTAGGAAACTTACATGAAAGGTTGGATGTAGCTTTAGTCTCTCGGGAAGTTGCAATCGGTAGGCGACTGATCCAACCCGCTTGATAATCACAAATGGTCCTTCGTACCTTGGAAGAAGCCCCTTGTGAAACCGCTTGTCCGTGACCTTCTTCCAAAGTTGTGGAGTTAACTTTAGAACAACTCGATCTCCCTCTTTGAACTCCACCATCCTTCTTTTTGTGTCGGCATATTTCCTCATCCGATTTTGCGCCTTGATGAGGCTGTCCAGCGCTTGCTCTAGCAACTCCTTTCGGTCTAGCGCAAATTGGTATGCGGCCGGACACGTCCCTTGTCCCTCCTCATGTCGCACCATGTCTAGGGGCGGCAAGGCTGAAATCCAAGTGTCAACTCCGCCGGACTCATCTCGGTCGATGAGGTTTTGTGAAGGTTGTAAGAGAATTGGGCCGACTCCAATAACTCGAGCCAATTCCGCTGCGTTGCCGTCACATAGTGCCGCAAGTACTCCTCGAGTAAGGCATTGATGCGCTCCGTCTGCCCATCGGTTTGAGGATGGTTGGCGGTAGAGAATTTGAGCTCCGTGCCCAAGTGCTTGAATAGTGCCATCCAAAACTTACCCGTGAACCTTGGATCCCGATCGCTAATGATCTCTCGGGGAAGGGCGAAGTACTTCACTACACCCTTCAGAAAATTCTCGGCTGCCTCATGCGCCGAGCATCCCTTTGGCACTCCCATGAACACCGCATATTTGGAGAGCCTGTCTACCACGACCATGATGGTGCCCATCCTCCCGATGGTTGGTAGACCCGTGATGAAGTCCATGGAAACCGATTGCCATGGCTTCTCCGGTATGGGCAGAGGTTGAATAAGCCCCGCTTGTTTCTTCCTCTCCATCTTGTCCTCTTGACAAATGAGGCAAGTCTTGACGTGCAACTCCACATCTTCCCTCATTTTGGGCCATGTGTAGTTACGGCTTACAAGTCCTATCATGCGTTCCACGCCGGGATGACCCGCCCACCGAGTGTCATGGGTCTCCTTTAGAATTAGTTGGCGCACACCACCTGCACTTGGAACAAAGATCTTGTTACCTCGGCCTTTGATTAAGCCATCTTCGAGCCAATATCTCTGGATTAGACCCTCCTCTATTTGCTTAACCATCCGAATGTAATCTCGATCATCCCTTGCCGCTGCCCTAACCTTCTCCAAGAAGTTAGAATGTACCTCCGAAAGGGCTGCCACGATCTCCTCGCATGTCTTGCGGCTAAGTGCATCGGCCACCCTATTTTCGGTGCCCGGTTTGTGCAGCCATGCGAAGTCATACTCGGCCAAAAATTCTTGCCAGCGCACTTGCTTCGGCGACAGCTTCTTTTGGGTTCGAAAGTAGGTGTTGGCAACGTTGTCCGTTACCACAATGAATTTGGTGCCCAAAAGATAGTGTCTCCAAGTAATTAGGCAATGGATGACGGCCACCATTTCCTTCTCATGCGCTGAATACCGCTCCTCCGGCCCCTTCAGCTTTCGGCTTTTGTAGGCTACCGGGTGCCCCTCTTGAGTAAGAACCCCGTCGATGGCCCGATCTGATGCGTCAGTGTGCACCTCAAATGGTGTGCCAAAGTCCGGCAATTTGAGCACCGGTTCGGAAGTAACCGCCTCCTTGAGCCGCTCAAATGCCTCTTGGCACGCGTCTGTCCATTGCCATGCGTGCTCCTTGCGTAGCAAGTCCGTAAGAGGGCTTACTATCGTCGAATAGTCCGCAATAAACCTGCGGTAATTAGCCAGACCTAAAAAAGATCAAAGCTCGGCTACCTTCGTTGGCGCAACCCATCCGTCGATTGCGGCCACCTTGCGCCCATCCATGCGGATCAAGCCCCACTTGATATAATGGCCGAGAAAGTTAATTTCCTCCGCGCCAAACTCGCACTTCTCCCTTTTGACGTACAAGGAGTGTTGTCGCAGCCTTCCTAGCACTTGCCTCAAGTGGTGGATGTGCTCCTCCAATGATTCCGAGTATATAAGTATATCATCCAAATATACCACCACGAATTTATCCAAGAAGTCATATAATACCTCGTTCATTAGATTGCAGAATGTTGTCGGAGCATTGGTCAACCCAAAGGGCATGACCAAAAATTCGTACGATCCATATCGGGACACCATGGCCGTTTTGGCCTCATCACCGCGCGCAATCCGCACTTGCCAATATCCCGAGCGCAAGTCCAGTTTGGTGAAGTAAGTAGCCTTTGCCAACCTGTCAAACAAGTCTCCAGCATGGGGAATGGGATACTTGTTTTTAATAGTCACCTTGTTTAAGGCCCGATAATCGACGCACATGCGCAGCGCCCCGTTCTTCTTGCGCTGGAATAGTACTGGCGCGCCATATGGTGCCTTGGATGGTTGGATATAGCCGGCATCCAAAAGTTCATCCAATTGCCTTCTCAACTCGGCTAATTCAGGAGGCGCCATCCTGTAGGGCGCCTGTGCCGGTGGAACCACGCCAGGCTCCAGTTCTATTTTGTGGTCCACTCTGCGCCGCGGTGGTAGCCGTTTGGGCAACTCGGGTGGCATCACGTCGCGGTACTCCTCGAGCACCCGAAGAACTTCTGTCGGCACCTCGCTAACCTGGTCTTCCTTGACTTCCCACAAGGTTGCCAAAAAGGTGGTTTCGCCCCTCCTTAGCCCTACCTTCACTTGCAAAGCGGTTAGCAACATATTACCTCCTCCGACCTCGCTCTTCACCAAGCAAGGTGTCGGGTTATCTTGGATCAACATGACGCCAAGATGGGGCAGAACCATCGCCTTGGTTTGCCAAAGAAACTCCATTCCAAGAATGAGTTCGAAGTCGTCTAGGGGAACCACCATGAGCGGGCACTCCCGCCGCCAATCCCCTACGCGCATCAAAGGGCGTGTCAACCCCTTGATCGGCTGTGCTCCCGAATTGACAGCCTTGATTTTGCTTGTGCATTGCGCAATCTCCAACTTTAATTCCCGCACCTTCTTATCGGATACGAAGTTGTTGGTCACCCCCGTGTCCAACATCGTGCGCACTTTCTTTCCATTGATGATCACTTCGACATACATAAGCCCCTTTTGATTCGGCCCGGCCTCCTCACTTGAAAAGGCGTTGATAAGCTGTATGGGGTTCACCCGAGGCCCCTCCTCGCTTGGCCCCTCTTCCTTGATGCGTAGTGATGCGGCCATCTCCCTTTTCGGGCACTCCCGGGCGTAGTGAGAGCCGCCGCATATGAAACATCCCGAGCCCTTCTTCTTTTGGGATTGATCAGGTCCCTTGGATTTGGGTGCTGCATGGGATGACTTATTTCACGTCGTGTTTGCTCCGCTGCACTTGTCCGAGTGCTTCCCTTCCCCGCTCCTTCGTTTGTCGGATGGGGCCGAGGCCTTGTAGTCTACAAGTGCCTCGGCTATAGAGATAGCCGTTTGTACATCCTTGACTCCGTGGCGTCTTAGTTCGGCTTGCGCCCAAGGTTGTAAGCCCGCCATGAAGTTGAATAGCTTATCGCTCTCGTGCATGTTTATGATGTCAAGTAGAAGAGAACTATAGTCTCGGACATAGTCTCTTACCATACCCATTTGTTGCAACTTTCTCAGCGCCTCCTTCGTCATCCACTCCGAGTTCTGCGGCAGAAAGCGGTCCTTGAGTTTGCTCTCGAATGCGTCAAAACTGTCTATACGCGGCTCCCGGTCCTTGTTTTGCCGCCACCACAGTTTCGCGTCGCCGCCTAGGTACATGCTTGCGATCATCACTTGACTGTCCTCCTCAACAGCCACGGCCAAGAAATATTGTTTCATGTCCCATAAGAAATTTTCTAACTCCTTGGCGTTGCGGTTGCCAGTGTAAGCCTTGGGCTCCGGTATCTTGCATTACATGGCCGAGAACCCCAACCTTCGGCTCGATCCTCCAACCGCGCTCTTGCCAATTTTCGCCAATTCTTGATCTATCCTCCCGATAGTGCTTTCTAGGTGCTGCTCAAGAGCCAACTGGTCGGCTCCCACCGCCGACTAGAACTCGTTCATCTCTTTCCTTAGAAGCCTTAGTTCCACCGTTAAGGGATTATACTCCGATGTTGCCGATGATGCACCCGTAAAGCCACGACCATGATGGTGCCCATCCTCCCTGTCACACGCCTATTTTTTTTTTGCTTAGGCTTGTGCGGCGCCGAGTCCTTGACTAGGCCAGCCTCTACATCTTGGATCGCTTAGAACACACACACACAATTCCTCGTGACACACTTAGTTTACGGGACGCTCCCTCCCAACCTTCCTTATATTCCAAATATAAGAACTAGGAACAAAAATCACGCTCAAGGAACACCACAATGGCTTAAGACTCCACTTGATAGTTTGATCAAGCTTCCTTGTCAACCTTGGTGTCTCAAGGCATATTTATAGGCTAAAGGTTCAGCCATAATACATGAAAAGTCACGAATGTCCAAAAAACATAAGCGTCCATTGGGTCATGCTGCACTGCGCGCGCCCCGTGTGCACACCGCGTGCGCGCGCGCGGCTCGGTCGGGTGGCTCGCCCACTGCGCCCTCGCCCTGTCGTGTGGCGCCCAGCGCCCAGCGCCCAGCGCCCTGCGCCGTCTGGTTTGGCCATACCGTGTCCAAACCGTGTGCCAGCAGTGTGCCCCTTCGTGGTCGGTCGTGACTCTGTTGCCAAGCGCTGCGTCCTTCCGTGTGGCGCCCGTGTGGGGTCCAGCCATTCCACGTAGCGCCCCGTGTGGGGTTACGCTCCTCTGCTCGCGTAGGGTGGCGCCGTTCCGCGTAGCGTCGCGCCGCTCCGTGCGCGTAGGGCCGTGCCTTTCCGCGTAGCGCCGCGCCGATCAGCACACTCCAGCCCATGTCCTCGGCCCAGCTGATGCGGCCATGGTCTTGAGCGCCCGCTTGTGTGGCCTGCGTGGGCCGCGCCCATTCTGCGCGCCCAGGCTGTCTGGTGGGCCGTGTTGTGCCGCGCGCCCACATCCAGCTCTTGCACCGCACACTTCCTTGGATGAAGTGTGCCTGAGGAGCCCTGCCCCTCTTTGTTCGGGCCATCAGCCCGTGCCTTCATGCTTCACGAGAAAGGGGGTGTGACAGCAGTCCTTGGTAACCCCACCACAAAATCCATGGTGATTCGCTCTCACTTCCACTCTGGTATAGGCAATGGTAGGAGCATCCCAGACGGTCGCTGATGCTCCACCTTCACCTGCTGGTAGACTACGCAGGCCTCAACATACTCAGCCACTGCTCGTTTCATGTTAGGCCACCAATAGTGCTGCTTCAAATCTCTGTACATCTTAGTGCTTCCCGGATGCACAGAGAAAGAAGATGAATGGGCCTCTGATAATATATCCCTCCTCATCCTTCGGGACGTACCACCTATCCCAAAATTTCAGAATCCCGTCCTCTGAATAGCTGAACTCAAAGTCAGGTCTGGCCTCCATACTCGCCTTCAGCTCGCTACACTCTGAATCAGTCTCCTGAGTCTGCCTGATCCTGTCCAGAATAGTCGGCCTCAACGACAAGGCAGAAAGGGTGGCTGCCAGATCAGAAACTACCTCCAAACCAAAACTCTGCATCTCTGTCACTAACTCAACAGGCTGTACCGTAATCATGGCAGAAGTCAAGGCTGTCACCCTACTCAAGGCATCTGCCACCACATTCGCCTTCCCGGGGTGGTACCTGATCTCCACGTCATAGTCCTTGACCAGCTCGAGCCATCTTCTCTGTCTCAAATTCAGCTCCTTCTGCGTGAAAATGTACCTCAAGCTCTGATGGTCCGAGTAAATCTCGCACTGCTGCCCATACAGATAATGCCACCAAATCTTGAGTGCAAATACAACCGCCGCCAGCTCCAAGTCGTGAGTAGGATAATTATGCTCGTAAGCCTTCAACTGCCTAGAAGCATAGGCAATGACTCTCCCACTCTGCATCAAAACACACCCCAAACCGATCCTGGAGGCATTGCAATAAATGCAGAACTTCTCTCCTTCCACGGGCAGCGTCAGTACAGGAGCCATAGTCAACCTCTACTTCAATGTCTGGAAGCTGTCCTCACACCGGTCGGTCCATTCATACTTTGCATTCTTCCTGGTCAGCCGGGTCAAGGGGGCCGAGATCTTAGAGAACCCCTCAATACATCTCCGATAATATCCAGCCAACCCCAGAAAACTACGTATCTCGCTAGCATTGGTCGGCCGCGGCCACTCCTTTACAGCCTGAACCTTCCCCGGATCAACTGAAATACCCTCAGAGGAGATCACATGCCCCAAGAAATGAATCCTGTCCAACCAAAACTCGCACTTTGAGAATTTAGCATATAGCTGATGCTAGCTCAAAATAGTCAGTACAATCCTCAGGTGCTCATTGTGCTCCTCCTCACTTTGCGAGTAGATCAGAATGTCGTCGATAAATACAATCACGAACTTGTCCAGGTACTCCCTGAACACTCTGTGCATCAGGTCCATGAATGCTACAGGGGCATTGGTCAACCCGAAAGACATCACCAGAAACTCGAAATGCCCATACCTCGTCCTGAAGGCCGTCTTCGGTACATCTTTCTCCTTCACCTTCAACTGATGATAGCCGGACCTCAGGTCGATCTTAGAAAACACCCGGGCACCTTGTAGCTGATCAAATAAATCATCAATACTAGGCAATGGATACCTGTTCTTCACCGTCAACTTATTCAGCTCCCGGTAGTCAATACACATACGTAGGGATCCATCCTTCTTCTTGACGAATAGAACTGGCGCTCCCCAGGGTGAAAAACTAGGGCGTATAAATCCTTTATCTGTCAGCTCCTCCAATTGAGCCTTCAGCTCCTTAAGTTCAGTAGGTGTCAATCTGTAAGGGTTCTTGCACACCGGCTCGGCACATGGGAAAACATCTATCTCGAATTCAATCTCCCTATCAGGGGGCAACCCAGGCAATTCATCACGGAACACTCCCGGGAACTCCTGCACAATAAGAATATCCTGTACCCGAGCATCGCCCGGTGACTGCGCATCCTCAACACTTGCCAAAAATCCCTGGCAACCCATGCCCAACACCCGTGGTGCCTGACGAGAAAGTATAGCAAAAATCCTGGCAAGACCCTTACCTGCTTTAAATGTGTAGCTCTCCCCGCCTGGGGGGCCGGAAATGAACCTCTCTGGTCCTGCAGTCAATCTCCGCATGATGTCTGAACAGCCAGTCCATTCCTAAGATCACCTCATAACCACTCATATGGAGAATGACTAGCTCGGCATATAACTGCTTCCTCCCTACTGTCACAATATTGCCCCGCACTACCTGTTCTGAATACAAATGCTCCCCGGATGGCAAGGTCACATCATAGTGTCGCTCGGCGGGGCTGAACTCCAAGTTGGCCTTAACCACAAAGCTCGTCGACACAAACGAGTGCGTAGCGCCTGTATCAATCAAAGTATAAGCTGCCACACCAGAAACAAAAATGTTACCTGCTATCACTGATGGCTAGGCAGCATTATCTGTGATGCGCCCCATAGGCCCGTCACACGATCTCAAGTCCAAGCACACACTTTAATTAACCTATATTCTCACACATTTGATTATTGTGCAGGTTATGATTCAATGGAGCCGGAAGTTGCAAGCTTAAGGTGGGAAGTGGAGGCTCAAGACATGGAGCAACCGAGACACATCCTTGCATGGGAAGCCACCTTTGAAGATCATGAAGCTCTTAAAGGAATTTGTCTTCCCGAGCCAACTTTTATGTAATGTTTTATTTTGAACTTATTGGGCAAACATTGGCCTTCTTGTTTAACTTATTATTATGTGCATGCATTAGGCATTTAGGATTAGATTGAATGGTTAGGATAGATGATGTAAAGGGTTTCAGGATTGGCTTAACTTGAAGAAGCAATCGGGCATGCAAGACATGCCACTCTCGGCCGCAAGTGCGCCAAGGAGGAAGTGCCGCAAGTGGTGGCCAACTTTACCCGATTTGGCCACACCATTGGGCTGCCATTTGAGATGCTTGTCCCCTTTACCTTTTGTGGAAGAAACATGGATCCATGACATGGCATTCAGCAAGCCATTGATCAACCTCTTGGCTGCCATCATCTCGGCCGCACACTACAACACTTTGGAGCCGGTTACAAGCTTCTTTGCACCAAGTTTTGAAGACCAAAGCACAGCCGTAAAACCCTCCATCCTAGGCCTATATAAGCATAGCATTGGTGTGTGTATATCGGTTCGCAAAGTTAATGAGCATCGGCATATTTTCTAAGAGGAAACAGAGGGAGTTTTCCACCACCTTTCCAAGGTAAGTGCTTGGTTCCATGAACTAATTAGGAGTAGCCTCCTAGCTTGGCAACTCAAGGTTGTTGCTCGAGCTTGTGTTCCACTTTTCTCTTCTCCCTTTCAAAGGAAGGAAACAAGAAGGAAGTGGTCAAAACCGGTTCCCCAAGTTGAGAACTTTTCCATGGAAAGGTTGTGATTGCCGAGAACATAACATTGTCTCTTCGGCCGACTTGCGGGTTTGCTTGCACAAGTTTGTCATTTCTAATCAACCTGGACCACGACCACCACCATCACACACCTCACTCACTCCACTAATCTCACACCAAATTTCATTTCATTTCAAGCACATTTGGTCGTTCATTTTGTTGTTTTTCTCAAGGGTTTCTCGGCTTGGCCGAGATCCGAGGGCCTAACCGATCCTTTCGTGCATTTTAGTGACCGAGCAGGGGCTTGGCTGTAACATTTGGTATCAGAGCATAGGAGGGCCCCGTGGAGTGCTAGAAATCAAGTTAGTTTGGTTTTCCAAACTCATTTGGATGGTTGCACCTTAAGACCTAAAATCGGGTTTCATTGCTCACCTATTCGGGTTATTGATGTGCTTGCGGTTTCTTTGTTTTATTTCCGATTTCTTTTGAGCTAAAATCATCTCCAGCATGTTTCTTGAGTTGTTAGACATCTAAGCATGAAGAAATATCAGCCCTTAGACTCCATTTTCGTGGCTGCAATTTCCTTCCCCTTTTTGTTAAACAAAAGCTAACCACTTTAGTACTTGTTGTCTTCTTTGCTATTTCGGGTGCAACACTTTTTCTTGCTGTGTTTTAATATTTCCAGCACCTCACATGTCTTTTTAAGTACTTAAGCATGCATGTTTAACTTTAAAATCATATGATTAGCTTGATGGTTGCATTGGTTTAAAATGTTTAAAGCACTTTGTTAGAAAACCGCATGTTTCAAGTTTAGCTTTTCTTTGACAACCGGTTTGTGTGCACTAATAACCGAAACTTGCAGCTTGATTTAAATGAACATTTTTATGCTTATTGATGCTTATATCCTCTGCTAAGAATGAATGTTAGGCTTGTCTAATGTTACATGTGATTCGGTTAAAGTTTGCCTAAAATCCGAGACACAATAGCATGAACTTTCTATTTTTGACATTGCCGAGAATAGTATGCTATATCTTGATGTTGTGATCTGTTTTCTTTGCACAAGACCGAGCCTATAACTTTTTAGACTTAAGTTAACATGTTATGTAGCTGAAGCATGTGCCCTTTTTCGGTTTGTTGTGGTTTAAAATTCAAATAGATGCTGTTTTGGTTAAAGGAACACACACTTTTGCAAAAACAGTTTTGTGTGCACAAAAATGGCAAGTTTGATGTTGATAGTTGGGACCACTTTGTGCATGGCTGAAAGTTCTTCCAAGGCACGAAATTTGGCTGCATGTTAAACCTAATTTGTTGCTTTTATTATGCTCGATTATTGTTAAAATTCTTGGAGCAAACCGAGGATAAAACTAGTGCCTCAATTTTAGTGAATTGTCACACACCCGAGAATTAGTGAACAATGTTTTATCTTTGACAAATTAATCTAAATTGCATGATTTCCTTTCCTTTTTGCTTATAGTATTTGTCTTGCTTTACTAGTTTTTCATACAAAAAAAAAAAAAACACTAAATAACAAAACAAAACAAAACCAACGTTAGAAACAAACCTAAAAGGAGGATATATCAATTACCCTAGTTAGGTTACCGTTCCTAATGTTTTAAGACCTAAGGTTCAAATATGATTGAAGTTCCCCTTCCTAAGACTTAAACATGAAAACAAGAAGTGGAATCCAAATTGGCCCTAACTCAAATATGACCCCAGAACCCAATCCACTGAGCCGGGGCAAGGACATTCCCCAAAAGGAGACTCACACCCAACAAGAGGGAGAGTCAAGTATGCAAGGTCAACTAAACGGTTTAAGTGGAATGGTTGGAACCCTAAGTAAACAACTTCATGATATGAACCTAAAATTTGAACAAGTTATGAGTGGACGTCATCCTACCCACCGTAGAGATTCCTCCCAAGACATTATACCTAGGAGACGACATGACAATCTTAGGAGACGAGTTAGAGACCCAGATTCCTTAGATGATGAAGTTGAGATTGAACATTCTAGGGATAGACACCCTAACTATGACTATGATGAGGATGATGAATGGACTTTGGATAAAGAAGAAAACTTTCGCCCACCAATTCGTAGGAATCATGATGAGTTTAGACAAGACGGACATAGGGACCGTGACGACCTCCGAAACATTAAGATCCAAATACCCTTCTTTAATGGAACATGCGACGGGACAACTTTTCTAGAATGGTTAGAGAAGGTTGAGAGAATTTTTTATTGTTATAAATACTCCGACAAAGTCAAGATTCAGTTGGTTTCTGTAGAGTTTACCGGCTATGCCTTACTCTGGTGGTCTAATGTAAGGACACAAAGAGCGCGGGCTGGATTTCACTCTATTGATACTTGGAGAAAGATGAAATCTATCATGACGAAGAGATTTGTCCCTAGTCATTACAAACAAGAATTGATTATGCAAATACATAACCTCAAGCAAGGAAGTCTAACCGTAGAAGAGTACCTTACAGAGTTCGAGACTCTCAAAATTCGAGGAGAACTGGAAGAACCCGAAGAACAAACTATAGCTAGATTTATCCATGGCTTGAATTATGACATTGCTGACGCCGTAGAATTGCATCCCATAGACTCCATGGACATAGTAGTTCAGATGGCCCTGAAAGTCGAACGCCAACTCAAAAGGAAAAGGAAAGCCACCCAATCATTTAAGATTAACCAACTCCCCAAGTACACCCCTAAGCCACCTGAGGCTAACAAACCCGTGACCAAGGCTGATTGAAAAAAGTCTTTTCAAAGACATTGGCCTCCCAAAGAATCAACTAATAAACCAATAAACCCTAAAGGACCAGAGGCCAAGCCTACAAGAGACAACCCCACTGGACAAAGAGAACGCGACCTCAAGTGTTACAAGTGTCACGGCGTAGGTCATTTTATAGCCCAATGCCCGAACCGTCGTGTCATGATCATTAAGGAAGACACCGGTGAGTTTGTAAGTGAAGATGAGTGCGAAGAGAAAGTAGAAGAAGTAGGAGAGGATGAGGACGAGAGTGATTCGGTAGAAGAAGTTATTCATGCCCCCGATGGCCCTTTACTTATGGTGAGAAGACGAGTTCTTATAACCAAGAGTTCTGGAGAGGATTGCCAGCGTGAGAACATCTTCCATAGTAAATGCCTCATCAAGGATAAGTTATGTTCTCTCATTATTGATGGAGGAAGTTGGGCGAACGTAGCCTCCAAAGACTTAGTGACGAAGTTAGGGTTAGAGACTAGTGCTCACCCCCACCCCTATAAGCTTAAATGGTTAGATGATAGAGACGATGTTAAGGTTACTAAGCAAGTAAGAGTTGAGTTTGGTTTAGGCAAATACAAGGACTCAGTTCTGTGTGACGTCGTGCCTATGAGTGCAAGTTATCTACTTTTAGGCCGACCTTGGCAATTTGACCGAAAAGTGAACCACGATGGACATTCCAACTACTATTCCCTCAAATTCGAAGGTAAAGTTTTTAAATTAGCACCTATGACCCCTGAGCAGATAGCTAAGGATGAAGCTATTAAAAGAGAAGAAAAGAACAAAGCCAGTCTTTTCATGACTAAGGCTGAAGTAGAAGCATCCGTACTTAGAGGGGATCCCATGATTTTGATATTATACCGAGATAGAGTGATGGAGTCAGGAGACATACCTCACCCCGTTAAAACCCTACTACATCAGTTCCAAGACGTGTTTCCCGAAGATTTACCTAAATGATTGCCACCCTTACGTGGCATAGAACACCAAATTGATCTCCAACCTGGAGCTGCCCTACCTAATCGACCAGCCTATCGAATGAACCCTGAAGAGACCAAAAAACTGCAAGAACAGGTGCAAGAATTATTGGATAAGGGCTACATAAGAGAGTCCATGAGCCCCTGTGCAGTTCCCTCACTATTAGTCCCTAAGAAAGATGTCACCATGAGGATGTGTGTCGATAGCCGAGCCGTAAACCACATCCCAGTCAAATATAGATTTCTCATCCCTAGGCTCGAAGACATCTTAGATGAGCTCAGTGGAGCCTCAATCTTTTCCAAAGTAGACCTTAAGAGTGGTTATCATCAGATACGCATGAAGGAAGGAGATGAGTGGAAGACAGCGTTTAAAACCAAGTATGGCTTGTTTGAATGGATGGTCATGCCCTTCGGGCTTTCTAACGCCCCAAGCACGTTCATGCGACTCATGCACCATGTACTCAAAGAATACCTTGGTAAGTTCATTGTTGTCTACTTTGACGACATACTAGTGTATAGCACGGACCTTCCACAACACCTTAACCACCTTAGCACCCTTTTCCATACCCTTAGGAAAGCCAAATTATTTGGGAACCTTAGCAAGTGCTCATTTGCCCAGGACAAGGTTTATTTCTTAGGCTTTATAATCTCCAAAAATGGCATGGAAGCCGACGAGGATAAAATCAAAGCCATTAAGGACTGGCCCACACCCAATTCTATATCGGAAGTGCGAAGTTTCCATGGGCTAGCCTCCTTTTATAGAAGATTTATCAAGAATTTTAGCTCAATAGATGCACCCCTTACAGACTGTACTAAGAAAGGGAAAGAGTTTACTTGGACCCCGAATTGCCAAAGAAGTTTTGAGTTAATTAAGGAGAAGTTATGTCATTCCCCCGTACTTGCTCTTCCTGATTTCAACAAGGTATTCGAAGTCAAAAGAGATGCGTCAAGAGTTGGAATAGGAGCAGTACTTATGCAAGACCAACGACCCATCGCATATTTCAGTGAAAAGATGAAAGGAGCCGTGCTCAATTATTCTACGTATGATAAATAGTTTTACGCAGTTATACGAGCATTAGAGCATTGGCAACATTATCTCCTATCAAGGGAATTCGTTATCAACACTGATCATCAAGCCTTACGACACATTAAGAGCCAACATAAGCTGAACAAGAGGCATGCAAAATGGGTAGAATTTTTAGAGAGGTTTCCCTATACCCTTAAGTATCTCAAGGGAGAGAATAATGTAGTAGCAGACGCCCTATCTAGGAAGCAAATCCTTTTCACCGAGCTAGCAGTAAGATTTTTTGGATTCGAATGGATTAAGGATAGCTACGCCTCTGACCCCGACTTTGGACCTCATTACGCCCGATGCCTAGACAAGGTTGAAGGAGATTATTGCCTCATGGATGGTTATTTGGTCAAAACAGGCAAATTATGCATCCCTCAAGGAAGCTTACGACGGTGCCTTGTGAAAGAAGCTCATTGTGGGGGCTTAGCCAATCATTTTGGGGAAAAGAAGACCCTCGATATGTTAAAGAAACATATTTTTTGGCCTCACATGATGAAAGATGTGCATCGCCTGGTAGAGATGTGCATAGTTTGCAAGAAAGCCAAAAGTAGAGTTCTACCCCAAGGCTTGTACATGCCCTTACCCGTCCCTGCACACCCCTGGATTGCAATCAGTATAGACTTTGTCTTAGGACTACCACGGACTGCCCGAGCTAAGGATTCCATCATGGTGGTCGTGGATAGATTTTTCAAAATGGCACACTTTATTCCTTGTGCCAAGACAGATGACTCTACTTTAACCGCCGACCTATTTTTCAAGGAGATTGTTCGCCTGCATGGGATCCCACACTCAATAGTGTCAGATAGAGACACTAAGTTTTTAAGCGTCTTTTGGACCACTTTATGGAGAAGATTGGGGACTAAGTTGTGGTTCAGCACTTCTTTTCATCCCCAAACTGATGGGCAAACGGAAGTTGTTAACAGGACTCTAGGCTCCCTCTTACGCAGTGTTGTAGGCAAGAAATTGTCTAACTGGGACATCATACTTCCAGGCTTGGAATTTTCCTACAACCGCACCCTTCATTCCACTACTCAGAAAACGCCCTTTGAGGTTGCCTATGGGTTTAATCCATTTACACCGTTGGACCTTGTCCCTTTACCTACTAAGGACTTAGCCAACCCATCAGATGCAAATAAGGCTGAACAAATTAAGAAGTTGCACGAAACTGTGCGAAAGGCCATTGAAAAGAGAAATGAGAGTGTGGCTAGGCAGGTGAACAAAGGTCGCAAAGAAGTCATCCTCCGTGCAGGAGACTTAGTATGGTTGCACCTTCAGAAGGAAAGATTTCCGGATAAGAGAAAGTCTAAACTTCTACCTCGTGCGGATGGCCCATTTAAAGTACTTGAGAGGATCAATGATAACGCCTACAAAATCGAATTGCCGGGTGAATATGGAGTATCCGCGAATTTTAACGTCCAAGATTTATCACCCTATAAAGGCGATGAAGATCAGTTCCAGGACCCAAACTTATCGGATTTGAGGTCAAATCCACAGTCACCTGGGGAGGATGATGTGCCCCATAGGCCCGTCACACGATCTCAAGTCCAAGCACACACTTTAATTAACCTATATTCTCACACATTTGATTATTATGCAGGTTATGATTCAATGGAGCCGGAAGTTGCAAGGTTAAGGTGGGAAGTGGAGGCTCAAGACATGGAGCAACCGAGACACATCCTTGCATGGGAAGCCACCCTTGAAGATCATGAAGCTCTTAAGGGAATTTGTCTTCCCGAGCCAACTTTTATGTAATGTTTTATTTTGAACTTATTGGGCAAACATTGGCCTTCTTGTTTAACTTATTATTATGTGCATGCATTAGGCATTTAGGATTAGATTGAATGGTTAGGATAGATGATGGAAAGGGTTTCGGGATTGGCTTAACTTGAAGAAGCAATCGGGCATGCAAGACATGCCACTCTCGGCCGCAAGTGCACCAAGGAGGAAGTGCCGCAAGTGGTGGCCAACTTTACCCGATTTGGCCACACCATTGTGCTGCCATTTGAGATGCTTGTCCCCTTTACCTTTTGTGGAAGAAACATGGATCCATGACATAGCATTCAGCAAGCCATTGATCAACCTCTTGGCTGCCATCATCTCGGCCGCACACTACAACACTTTGGAGCCGGTTACAAGCTTCTTTGCACCAAGTTTTGAAGACCAAAGCACAGCCCTAAAACCCTCCATCCTAGGCCTATATAAGCATAGCATTGGTGTGTG
Source organism: Begonia peltatifolia (assembly GCA_022433055.1). NCBI lineage: Eukaryota > Viridiplantae > Streptophyta > Magnoliopsida > Cucurbitales > Begoniaceae > Begonia > Begonia peltatifolia. The sequence continues at coordinate 10,777,876 of CM039525.1, read as the reverse complement.
TATTTCGGTTGGCAAAGTTAATGAGCATCGGCATATTTTCTAAGAGGAAACCGAAGGAGTTTTCCACCACCTTTCCATGGTAAGTGCTCGGTTCCATGAACCGATTAGGAGTAGCCTCCTAGCTTGGGAACTCAAGGTTGTTGCTCGAGCTTGTGTTCCACTTTTCTCTCCTCCCTTTCAAGGGAAGGTTGTGATTGCCGAGAACATAACATTGTCTCTTCGGCCGACTTGAGGGTTTGCTTGCACAAGTTTGTCATTTCTAATCAACCTGGACCACGACCACCACCATCACACACCTCACTCACTCCACTAATCTCACACCAAATTTCATTTCATTTCAAGCACATTTGGTCATTCATTTTGTTGTTTTCCTCAAGGGTTTCTCGGCTTGGTCGAGATCCGAGGGCCTAACCGATCCTTTCGTGCATTTTAGTGACCGAGCAGGGGCTTGGCTGTAACAATCTGGCTCAAACAGGGCAAAGACCCTCGGTGTAACTTTGGCTGACGACCTGCTCGCCACTGGGCATCTACTGGCAAAGTGTCCCACCTCATTGCAGTTGAAGCAGCGGTTCTGACGCGGCTTCTGGCACTCTCTAGACATATGGCCCACCTCGCCACAGTTATAGCACCTCACTGGGCCCGACCTGCACTCGCCTGGGTGGCTCTTCTGACATTTCGAGCACACTAGAAACTGCCCCGACCCCTACGGCCTCTTAGTGCTCCCCTGGCTGCTAGAACTGTCACTAGGTCTCTTCAAGCCTCTCTGCACGGATACCTTCCCGCTGGCCTGTGGCAGCGACTCTCTGAATGATCTGCGAGGCTGCTCTCTGTAGCGTAGTGCTTAAATAGCCAATCCATTCCCAATATTGCGTCATATTTCGTTATACCCATAATAATGAGATCAGTCGATTATTGCTTGCTTCCCACCGACACTATGCTATCTCGTACCACTTGATTTGAATGCATACGCCCACCAGAAGGCAACATTACCTCGTAACTATAGTCCGTTGACACAGGCCATATATCCAACTTAACCACGAGAGTACACCAATATATCATTGATAAACACTATAACAAATTTATCGAGATAGTCATGAAATAATCTGTTCATCAGGTCCATAAAGGCGGCTGGGGCATTCGTCAGTCCAAACGACATTACCAAGAATTCATAATGCCCATAATGCGTTCGAAAAGCCGTCTTTGGAATATCTTCTAGCTTGACCTTCAACTGATAATAACTCGATCTCAGGTTAATCTTCAAAAACACTCTCGCCCCTTGGAGTTGATCAAATAGATCGTCTATTCTCGGTAGAAGGTACTTGTTCTTAATCGTCAACTTATTCAACTCTCTGTAGTCAATGCACATTTGTAACGACCTATCCTTCTTCTTGACAAAAAGGATCAGCACACCCCACGGCGAAACGCTGGGGCGTATGAATCCTTTTTCCACCACCTCTTCTAAGTGCTTCTTTAACTCCTTCAGCTCTGCTGGTCCCAATCTATAAAGAAATTTCGAAAAAAAATCAGCTCCTCGGATATACATCTATAGCAAATTCTATCTCTCGATCCAGTGGTAACCCGGGTAAATCATCTAAGAAAACTTCAGGGAAGTCATGAACAATTAAAATATCCTACGACCTTGAATCCATGAGAATCTGCATATTTATGAGACTGACAAGAAAACCGAAAGACTCACCAATCAAAACTTGACGAGCACTGACAGGCGCCATGCCAGATATCTTCTGAGCATTCTTCCCGGCCTCAAAGGTATGCTTCTCACTATCCGGTGGCTAAAAACTCATCGTGCCAACCCAACAGTCAATTGTAGCGTAGTGCTTGAATAGCCAATCCATTCCCAATATTGCGTCATATCTCGTTATACCCATAATAATGAGATCAGTCGATAAATGCTTGCTTCCTACCGACACTATGCTATCTCGTACCACTTGATTTGAATGCATACGCCCACCAGAAGACAACATTACCTCGTAACTATAGTCCGTTGACACAGGCCATATATCCAACTTAACCACGAATGTAGTTGCAATGAACGAGTGTGTCACACCAAAATCAATCAAAGTATATGCAGGTACAAAGTTTACCAATATAGTACCTGACACCACAGCTAGCTGGTCATCCTCGCCCGACTCGATCATGGCGAATACTCTAGGTGTTGAATGCATCGAACCCTTGTTTATAGTTGGGCAATCTTTGCTGACGTGGCCTACCTCGTTACAGTTGAAGCACCGAATCACTCTTGGCTTCGGGCAATCCCTAGTCAAATGTCCAGCTTTGTTACAGTTGTAGCACTTTTCCGAGTTTAGTCTACATTCTCCCGAATGATATCTCATACACTTAGGGCATTGAGGATACTCTGCTGGCACTTGATGTCTTTTACTGCTTTCCTGGCTACTCGAGCTCTCGCTGAACCTCTTAGTGCCCCTCTGTTGTTGTTGCTGGGAGGCACTCCTGCTTTGTTATGGGGCAACCTCCTTGAAGAATCTTCTAGAAGCCTCTCACTGTTTAATACATTTCATCTCAGCCTCCTCAACTTCTAGCGCCTTAGCCACCACTTTTGAATAGGGCACCTACTGAGTTCCGGCTATCTTTACTCCTTTGTATATTTTCAACTTTAGCCCTTGTACATACTGAAACATCTTGTCTTCATTCCAGCTCACTAAACTGTTGGCGAACCAAGATAGAGACTCGAATTGTCGGTTGTACTCAGTTACCGACCCGGTGTGTTTTAACTGTAGGAACTCTATCCTTTTGGCCGCTTGCACCGTGCTGTTGAAGTACTTGTCATAAAATATCTCCTTACACTTTTCAAACGTCACATGTTGCCCTTCAACGGTGGTCTCCACAGACTCCCACCAAAATCAAGCATCCTTCGCTAGATGGAATGTGGCTAGCGAAACCTTATCATCCTATTCCACCTTCGCATATCTGAACATGTTTTCCACGGTACGGACCCATTCCTCTGCAGTTGTTAGATCCGACGACTGTCCTTCATACGTCGGGGGTCGTAACCTCCGAAATCTATCTCTTGACTGATCATGGCCTGAACTAGAGCCTGTACTTCCCGATTCAGCAAGATCCCTAATTGCTGAGACTGCCTATTCACCAACTCAGTTAACTGCCTGATCGTCATGGAATCATCCTCACTTCTTGTTTTGGTTGGCTCTCTCGGTACTCATGGGCATCCTGGTTGTCTAGACATCTTAGCTAATTTCCTGGACAAGTTTAATTACTCTCATCGGCATCTAATAACTAAAGCTAAACTTAAACACTTACAGTTGTCGAAGTACGTCGTGCGTTGATCGGCGTTGTTAGGCAATCAGTTGAACGTTTTGACTTACTGACTCTAACCCCGTAACATCCCCTCTTACTACTGATTAACTATCCACTCTACTTTTTTCCAAGCGGTGTGGGAATTGTGACAGACCCTCATGCCTTCACAATTCACCACTCCTCATATGGGCTCGACGTTCTCGTCGGCCACACTTCTGGTTGGGTAAAAGCTCTGATACCACAATTGTAATGCCTTGGAAACCTACCCATCTCTGGTTTGTTCACTGTTCTAATACCACCTCTGTCATGACCCAGAAACCCTACAGGATTCCCAATTCGCACCATTATACTATTCATTCACTACACTAGAAAAATTGGAATAAAATTTAAAACTTTTGTTCCTCGACTTAAAAAGACATTTTTAAAAATATTTTAAATAGTATCGCAGCGGAAAACTCGATTAAAAAAAATATGAATAAACTTCACTTATTAAAACATAAAAATAGAGAAACCGATCGACACCTGTAAGCATCGGTCGACACTTGGGTTGTCTTGGGTTTTTCATCGGTCGACACTGGCAAACGCCGGTCGACAGTACCTTTCTCTCTAGTCTTTTCGTCAGTCGACACTGAGAACACCGGTCGACACTTCTACTCTCATCTTAGAGAGTGGTCGACACCTTGACACTCTTTGTTCGTGCAGGTCGACCCTCTTTGTCCATGCAGGTCGACCCTCGCGGTAGACACCGTTGCCATTTTTACACTACCGGTCGACACCTACAACCATAGGTCGACACGTACTTCGGCTCTGCCCTCGCAGGTCAACCCTCACGGTCGACACTTGCAGGGTCTGGTCGACCACTAAACCTATCGGTCGACACTTCCTCCCAATAACTTTGTTTAAAAACCTTAAAAACTTCACAAAATCTATCAAACTTCGACTTAACGCTAATAATAATACAACACACATTTTTCCATCAACTCAAACCATTATTTACATAAAAAAATGACTACTCAAGTTTGAAATCCGTCTATACACTAATTCGACTCAAAACCACTTAAATCCTTCTCAATTACACTCCCAAAATCATACCTATGCTTACCATAGTCAAAACGCCCTGACAACCGGCTAGATCGTCCACGTGCGTACTCCTCCAACCGCCTCCTAACCCTAGCCATGCTTTGAGTACTCACGGACTATGTCGTCGTCACCTACATCACAAAACTCACATATTATCCTAATGCTAAGTAAGTAATGCATAAAATATGAACACTGAAAACAAATGCATTCTAATATATGCAGTTTCTATAGTTTTGTCTCTACTTTTGTTTTCTTCTCTTTCTTACATCTTCTTTATCTTCTTACTACTGGGTTTTTCTTTACGTGCTATATTAAGGTGACACACCTCGCGGTCCACCTATATGGACAAGGCCAACCTCAATCTAGTGAAGTGACACACCTCGCGGTCCACTTTACCACCACGTAAAGTGGAAGAAGAGTGATACACCTCACGGTTCACCTCTCGAGACAAGACCACTCAACCGCACCTTTCTTATCTTCTTACGTATCTTCTCATTCTCATCACATCCTACTGTTTCACTTCGTAAAAACATAGAAATTCACTTTCGTCTCGTTCTCCTAATTTAAAACAATGATGCACAAGCATGAAAGTATAACATAAAATAAACGTGCAATGCATCCTACTGAACTGTGATGTAGGCTCGAAGGCAAAACTCTTACTACATTACGTACCTAGCGTCCTAGAAATTCCTCGCACTTCGTAACTTTGTACGCTAAATGGGAAAACCTATAAAAGCCACATCTATTAGCTCTACTTTCCATTCAATTCGTAAAACTCTAAAGGAAATAGCCACTTGACCTTTGATCTGCCTAAACCAAAATTCTAACTAAATTTCTGACAAATTTTGGAATTGGATAGTCTGTCCAATACTCGTCCGATTTAGACGATTCAAACTGCTACGGATTCCTCATGACGTCTAGGTTCTCACGGTATAATCAAATCTCTCATTCAACACATAACGCTTGGCCGAACGTGGCTATCCAAATGCTCAATCTTCTCCATATAATCCCGTAAGTTAATCGTACTTCCAGCTCAAACACTAACATATGGATAGAATCTGACTCTAACTTCAATTTCCCACAACTCCCTCATAGATTTTTACCAAAATTACTCAATACTCTTACTAACTAAATTTTTAACACTCAAAATAACTAAATACTAACTATCTATTAAGAATTAGGTAAAACTTACCGTAAATCTGAAAAATGGAAAAGAAATCGACTGAGCGTCGCAGGGAGAGAAAATAGTCGAAGGGAGGAAAGGGAAAGGGTTTTCTCTACGCGGGTGTACCCATATGTTAGTGTTTGAGCTGGA
>CM039525.1:10739408-10771790 GCA_022433055.1 Begonia peltatifolia | reverse complement strand
GGAAGATTCGTCCTTCCTCTTTGTTGTTTTCTTTTTTTTTTTTTTAATAATAATCCTAATTACTATATCATCCTTAACTCTTAACCGTTTAATAAATCCGTTATTCGATCTGTGTTCGGTTGAAATCTTAAAACTTCTCCTTCCCCATTAGTCCCAAAATATTCTCATACCTAAGAGTAGAAATTCTCCGATCACAATTCCAACCAAAACTTTACCGATTACAATCACGAATTCCGAAATTCATTTAACGAAAAAAATTTGGGTGTTACAAATACAATAATGAAGGAAGTGGTTAAAAAGGAAGTCGTCAAATAGTTAGATGCCAGAATTATTTATCTAATTTCAGATAGTTCATGGATTAGTCTAGTACAGTGCATTTCAAAGAAAGGTGAAACAATAATAATTTTCAACGAGAAGAATGATTGATTCCAACAAGAACTGTGACAGGACGGAGGCTTTGTATGGATTATAGGAAGCTCAATAAAGATATCTGAAAACACTATTTCCCATTACCTTTCATTAATGAAATGCTAGACAAGCTTGTTGGGAAACAATTTTAATTTTTTCTTCATGGATATTCAGGTTACAATCAAATCACCATTACTCTATAAGATTAAGAGAAAACTACTTTTACATGCTCATATGTAAAAGTTCTTGGGGGATGCAGGTTTTTATCGATACTTCATCAAAGATTTTTCAAATGTCTCAAAACCCTTGTGCAAATTTTTAGAATAGAATACGATCAATTTTGATGAAGATTTTCTCACAACTTTCACTTTTTTGAAACAAAAATTGACTTCTGCTCTATTATCTCAGCACCATATTAGTCTCTTCCCTTTATTCTTATGTGTGGTGCTAGCGATTACAAAGTAGGAGTGACGTTGAGACAGAAGAAAGCGAGACTCTCAATAAAGCTCCAAAAAATTACACTACCATAGAAAAAGAGTTACTTGTTGTTATCTTTGTTGTTGATAAACTCAAATCTTATTTAGTAGGTACAAAGATAATAGTACACAATGATCATGTAGCTATAAAGTATTTGATTGCAAAGAAGGATGTCAAACCAAGGTTAATCCAATGGGTTTTACTTTTGAAAGATTTTGATTTGGAAATCCAAAATAGAAAAGGCTACAAAAATCAAGTTACCGAGCATTTATTATAGTTAGATAATTCAGATGAACAACAATATGGTGAAACTATTAAGAACACCTTTCCAAATGAAGCAACTTCTTAAAGTGGGTATTTCTGCTAATCCATAGTATGCAGATTTTGTCAACTATATTGTTAGTGATTTAATTCCTTCAAATATGCAACACCAACAAAGAATGAAGTTTCTAAAAGATGCAAGGCATTGTTTTTGGGATGAAGCCTTCTTATTTAAAACGTGTGCTGAAAAATTATTGCGAAGATATGGCCCAAAAGATGAGATGCATGCAATGCTATAGAAATGTCATGCAACACCAAATGGAAGGCATTATGGAGGTATTTGTACAGTTTGAAAAATACTGCAATCAGGTTTGTATTGGCAAACTCTATTTAAAGATGCTGATGATTTTATGAAATCTTGTTATTGGTGATAAAGAGTTGGCAACATTACTAGAAGACATGAACTGTCACTTAATAACATTATGGAAATAGAGATTTTTGATGTACGGGGAATTGACTTTATGAGGCCTTTTCCTATATCATTCAACAACCAGTACATTTTAGTGGCAGTATATTATGTATCTAAATAGATGGAAGCAGCAAAATCACCCAATAATGAAGGAAGAGGGGTCATTAAATTCTTACAAAAAAATATATTCATAAGGTTTGGAACAGCAGAGCTATAATTATTGATGTAGGTTCACACTTCTGTAACAAGCTTTTCAAAGGATTATTGAACAAATATGGAGTATGTCATAAGATAACAACTGCGTCTCATCCTCAAAGCAATGGGCAAACCGAATTTGAAATAAAAAAAATCACGAGAATTATAGAAAAAGTGATAAATTCTAGCAAGAAAGACTGATCTTTAAAATTGGATGTTGTGTTGTGGGCATATAGGACATCATATGAAACACCTCTTGGTACAACTCCATATAGACTTATTTATAAAATAGCTTGTCACTTACTAGTGGAACGTGAATACAAGGCATATTAGGCGATCAGAAAACTAAATTGAGACTTAAGTTTTGGAGGACATAATCGATTATTACAGCTACAGGAGTTAGATGAATTAAGATTAGGAGCATACGCGAAGGACAGAACTTATAAAGAAAAGGTGAAGAAATGACATGATAAAAAAATTCAAAAGTATACATTTGACAAAGGTCAAAAAGTGTTGTATAATTCTAAATTGAAGCTTTTTCCAAGGAAGCTTAAATCTAGATAGTTTGGACCTTTTGAGATAGCCAAAGTTTTCTCTTATGGCAAACTAGAATTACAAGATGAGAAGAGTGGACAAAACTTCAAGATGAATGGACAAAGAGTGAAGCTGTATTTTGAAGAAAAGTTGACTGAACAAATGTCCATTTCTCTAAATTTAGAAGAAGCAAAGTGAAGCACATGATAGCCAGGCTGATGACTTTAAAATCGAGTTGCTGATTGGGAGGCAACCTAATTTTCTATATCCTTTTTTGTGTTAAAGTTTTAATAAAATAATGTTGATGCTACAACATATAATATAGCATCACATACGAAAAAAAAAGAAATGAAACGAAATAAATAAGAATGTTTATTTATAAATATTTTCATTTATTTTTGTTTTACTGCCTCTGTAATTTTTCACTGCTCAATCCAACAATTATTTGAATTCGTATTTTAAATTTTTACTCTCTTTTATTGCATATAAATGTTACAGCGATGTGAGATAAAAATCACACTACTAGATCAAATCTAGATATCTGTGCAGAATTTTCATAGGAGAAGATGAGGCCCAAAAGCTTAGGAAAAAAATCTTTCTCACACTCAGCTTAACCTTAATTCATTTCAGAGGAAGCCAAGCTCTGGTTCGGACAAGGAATATAATAGGAAACCTTCAAGGCTGAGAAGGGTTTTGTCTTCTTAAATGGCGAATTCAAGAGTTATCCGAGCTACATAGCTTCGATTATTCAGCAACACGGGCGAACTACTTTTGTGCTCAACCAGATGATGTCATAATTAATCTGGTTTCATGAATTTGATACTAATTTTGCAAGAGATCATCCTAAATGAGTATGGGTTCGACACAAAAATGCTACTTTGAACGAGATTTTCGAAACCAAACATTGAATAGATCACATCCAAAACATGATCATTTTCAATTCCTCGGATCGCATTGGTACCATAAGCGAGAGTAAGATATCACTTTATTAATAATCAAATTTTACCTTCATCTCATGACCCAAATGTGACTAAGTACAATAGTTGTACTCTATTGCATTATGACTGGAAAACATATTAATATTGACTTGAAAATATATCAAACTCTTTATGCTATTGCTATGAGTCCAATAGGGTAGTTTCTATTTCCATCATTGATAATAGGATTATGCAAACACGTTGATGCATGACTCTGTCAGCGGTTAGATGGCAAACACAAAATAAAATGCTAAATGAAGAAGCTGATGAGGAAGATGCACCAAGACCAAAAAATCGAATGATCAAAATGCAACAAGCGTATTATGGAAGGTTTGTAGCTTCTCGATGATAAACTCATGAAGTAACAAGTGACTCTGACCATTAAGGAAAAGAGAATAAGCCAACAAGAGGTGCAACAATTTTGCATTTACGAAAAGCTTAACAAAATAAAAAACAAGAGTAAGGTCTTCTACAACTATACCAAGTTCAGGGACAAAGAAAATGCTCATATATTCTCCCTTCCCCACGATTCTGCTTATTGATTCAGAGTTAGAGTCCGAAAATAAGAATAAACTCCAAGGAAGTACTTACCCCCAAACTTAGAATTGATAATGTCCCCACTGACAAACAAAACATAGTGCAAGTACCAAAATTATGAGGGTAAGTATTAGTACTGGTTATGTTAAATGTTGGATATGTTAGGAAATTACTAGTTTTATTTTGTGATGGCTGTAATTTTTGCTTTTGATATTGATAATCCAATGAAAATAAAAATTCCTAACTTATTAATCCATTGAAAAACAACATTGTCACATTATAAATATTTAACTTATGATTATATCCTTTCTAATGATTTTTCCTCCTTTAAACACAATTTCTTTGTAGCTTGCTTAAAGATATTTTCCTACTAGAATTTAACAATTTATATTTAGATGATGGATACTCGATATTAACAGAAGAAAAAATAGAGCCAAGGAGTCCGTGAAGAAATGAGTTTGGGGGTTATTTATAAAAAAAAAAATTAAAAAGAAAAGAAGTAATAATAATAACGATTGTAATGCCCTAATCTACTTTTAATATCGAGTGAGCCATTTGGATACTCGATGGGTAGAATTTATATAGTTAGACTACAGGACGAACTCAATTGCAATGATATTGACGATGCTCTTCTATATCCCTATACGAGTATTTATCTTTAAGTGACACTACTGAGTAACTAGAGATCTTCATTATCAATGTTGTTAATTGCGTCAAAAGATAGCGTGACTCATAAGAAAAAGTCAATATATTTTTTTAAGAAACTTTCAATATCCCACTACTTGTTATGAAACACGAACCTTTGGAATCTAATTATCTAAAGAAAACATGAAAGTTAAGTAATTTATAATATAAACTATTAAATTTTCTAGCGCCCCGAAAACTCACACAGTCTCCGACTCACTCTTCGCTATCACCACCCCTGTAGCGTCCCCGAGTCGTCCCTGGATTCTGGTCGCCAACCTTACACTTACGCATCACCTCGATAAAATTCATATAAAATTTAAAACTTTTATTCCTCGACTTAAAACAGCACTTTTTGAAAACGTTTAAACTTGTCGCAGCGGAAGACTCAGTCAAAAATCGGTTTAAATGACACTTTACTTTTCAAAACATCATGAGAAGGGGTACTGGTCGACACTTGCAAACACCAGTTGACACCTTAATGCCCTTTGCCCGCCTCGGTCGACACTCCTACACACATCAAAAAAGCAGTCGACACCTTAATACTCTGTGCCTGCCCTCGTCGATCTTCGCGATCGACACATCTGCTCACATAACAAGAAGCGATTGACACCTGCCTTCAGCAATCGACACTTCAATTCTCTCTGGTCGTACAAGTCGAACCCCTCGATCGACACTCTCATTGATTTTACACTAATTGGTCGACACTTACAGACACCGGTCGACACTTTACTTTTCTCTCCTGCACAGGTTGAACCCCGCTGTTGACACTCTCATCACATTTTACACTAACGGATCGACACCTAAGGACACCGGTTGACACTTTACTTCTCTTTGCTGGCACACATCGAATCCCGCAGTCGACACTTTCCTCACATTTTACATTGATCGGTCGATACCTAAGGACACTGGTCGACACTTTGCACCAGCAGCCTGAAAATAACACCAGTTCAAAAGAAAACAGACGACGAAAACTTCCACAATTGAAATCACAAAGTAAAGACCTATATTTTTAAGACAAAATTCCTCAAGTAGTTTCAAAACATGACTATACATCAATCCCGACTATTATCTTGCCAAACCAACCTATACCCTCAAATTCTATACACTTGACTTATACCTCGCAAAATACAACCCAAGAAGGAACTACAATCTAGCCTCACCCTACAGGATTGGCCGCCGTTACGAACTCCACCTGATGGCATATGGTAGCACGCCGCCAACCGCCTACTCGTTCTGCCTGGACTCTCGTAACACACCAGCAAGAATCTATGCACGTACACCACAAAACACACAACATAAGCGTAACGCTCAGTAAGTAATACAAAAATGAACATGAAAACTATCAATGCAACCCTAACACATGCATTCTCTACTTTCTCACTCATGTTGTCACACCATAACACATATCGCACGATCCTCATAAAGAGTTAGGAGGCGGATCAAGTTTCCCAAGTCGATTCTCTGCCTGCGTCGAAGGGCGAATCACTTCCTTTGAGGCTACGTCATACAACCACCTCAGGAAGCTGACCTTCAAGCCACACTATCCCTAGCACGTCGCCACCGTCCCGGCTCATCCAGCAATGGAGCCCAAGAGTCACACACGTATCTCATATCAACTATCTTCTTACAGAGTTGGGAAGCGGATCAAGTTTCCTAAGTGGATTCTATGTCTGCGTCGAAGGGCAAATCACTTCCTTTGAGGCCACGTAACCATTTTCCTCACCATTCGCATATCACACTCATACTTAAAACTGTGCTCAAATTCATTTTCGTTACACTTTTCAAAACATGATGGATGACTAAACAAAACATGCAAAACCCACAATACCTCACTACCATCCCACGGTGTAGGCTCGTAGGGGCAATGCACATGCAAACACTACTTACCTAGCGTCCTTAGCTTCTATGGCGATCGGCCTCTATCACTTCCTCAGGTTCAACCTATCACAAAAGCAATTCACATTAAAACTCATCTCATAACTCATTCTAATACTAAAAGCTATAGCTACTAACTTAATCCACCGAAACCCAACTAAAATGGCTAGCTAACCCAAATTTCGGCAAAAAATCAACCTAATTTCTAACGCATATAACTTTTGTGTTGGTTATCGAAATCACTCTATTCAAGCGGCTAAATGTTCCACTAATAACCTAGTTTAACATATGAAAAGAGATTTTTAAAACTATAAACCGTAGCTAGGGTGGAAATTCAAAAAGAAAAATAGGTTTTAGGGCCTAAAATCCTACATTCTCTGTCTTTCAGTGAAACTCAACAAATTTCTCACCAATCCATCATATTTATCATCAATAATCCACAACAATCAATAATAACACCAATAAACACTCAAACTCTAAAACTCTGAATCTCTATCCACTAATTTCCTCATCAAACTCTACCCCCTAACCAAACTAAACCATAAACTACCTAAAATTTACCTTACAGTTGAAATCGAGTAGAAAGCTGAGCAAAATCCTTGGTTGAATGTCGCTGGAATCGGATCGCCGAGAGGAGGGCTTTTCTTCTTTTCTTCACGCGGGTGAGGGGGAGAAGAAACAGAGAGGGAGAGGATTTACAATCCCCCTCCATCCTTGTTCTCTTTTATTTTTATTTTTTAATAATAATAATAACAACAATATAATATAATTAAAACTAATTACCTTTTTGCCCTCACAATTTAATCTTTTAGCTAAACTATTAATAGGTGGGAAGAGGGTATGATACGAGTGTTAGAGCCACGGGGTCGACGTCATTCAATGGATCTCTAAATACCACCAGCCGCTGTATGGGAGTGCTCCACCAACTATAAGTATTTATTAAAAACCCTAGTAGTTTCATTTAGACTCACTAGATGTTGTGTTGTACAGAATCAGCGTTATGGTTAGAGAGACACGTAAAGCTGTAGGCGATATGGATGACGCCATTAGGCAGCTTACCGAGTTGGTCAACCGCCAGTCTCAGCAGCTGTAGCGGTTTATGAGTAGAGAGGACCAGGGCCAGTCTAGTGCCCAGACTTCAGCAGATCGTAGGGTTGACAGGTTGTACAGGCTCAAACCCCCAGTGTTCGACGGATCATCTTCGGACCCACTCAGTGCTGAGGAGTGGATTCGATGTATGGAAGACATGTTGGATTGTGCTAAGGTGGACGATGAAATAACTCGGAAATTTCGAATTTTATCTTTAATTTTTGGAATTTTTGTTTGGTCCCGGTCGGATTTTTGAGAAATATTTCAACGGAAAATATTTAAATTATAAGGCTCGATGCCTACTTTTGCGATTGGTTTTCGAAATTTAAAGTCAGGAGGTCGAGAAGTTACGAAATTTCGGACGATTGAAACACGTGAGGGCAGTTTTGTAATTTGGTATAAAAAAAAAAAAAAAAAAGAAATTGAAAATTTTAACAAAACAACTGAACGGCTCGTGAAGCCGTTCAGTGTTCTGTTCTTTCGCCAAAGCCGAGAGAAGGCGACTGAGGCGAGTGAGGGGCCGAGCGGGAGATTGAGGAACGGAGAGCGAGTGGCTGGCGAACGACGGCAGAGTGCGATGCTGGGAGCTCCGACGAACTGAGTGAAGGTGTTGGTGTACCCTTTCCCGAGCTGAAAGCCAACGGTGAGCTTTCTGTTCAAGATTGATTTGGCCGAGCCTTAATGCTCGTTTTGTTTTTTTTTTTCTCTCCTGTTTTTTTCTCCGATGTTGATGAAATTGCTGAGCGTTCTGTCGAAGAGAGGGTCTGCGTGTAAGAGAGTGGGTGCTTATGGGAGGGAGAAAAACTGAGGGGAGGGGTTGAGTCGGAATTTAGGTTCAAGCCCAAATTTTCTGACTTTAGTTCTGATTATACTAAATTGAAGCGAATGTGATTGTCTGTACATAGGGATTCTTGGAGTTTAAATTGAAATCAAAACAGAGGCCTTTTTTTTTAAAGAACAGGTTCTGTTTTTGGCTTATTCGGCCTACCTACGGTTAATCATTTTAAATTCGGTTTTTGTGGGATAAATTAGGTAGTTAGGGGAACCTATGGCCGCTGGAATCGTTTGATTCCGATATCCGACGCAAAAGTTATGCGCGTCGGAAGTTTAGGCCGAATTTTGGTCCAAGTCAAATTTGCGAGCGTTATTCATGGAAATTTGACGTGTGAGTGTATCATAGCCATTTTTGATGCATATAACTAGTTGGGAGTGAGTTTTGGTTGAAGGGAAGTGAAAATGTGAAATTTTAATAAAATGGCAGATTCGGTTATTGGCGTTTTTCGCCTATCTGCGGCTTACCGATTTAAAATCTATTTTAGGATGTTAAACTAGGTTCCTAAGGGAACGCTTAGCCACTTGAATCGTTTGATTCCGTTGACGGACGCAAAAGTTATGCGCATCCGAACGTTGAGCTGGTATTCGGCCAAACCAAACCAATGGACCGTGTTAGTTGGAATTTAATGAGTGTAATTAGATAAGGTTATTTTTAGCTAATTGGTAAATGTTGGGAGAAATACTGATGAGAAATTGGTTGTGTTTTAGGTTGAGGCTTTCGGTTGGCGAAACTGTGTATCGAGCGAGCTTAGGACGCCAGGTAAGTAGTGCATGCATGTGTTTTGCCCAAGTGGGCCTACACTGTAGAACTTTAGTGTTTATGTGATTGATTGCGGTGTGTGTGCGTATTGTGTGACATGCATCATATTTTTTTTAAACGGGAACGAAAATGATTTTTAGCATGCTTTGATGTATGAGGTGAGACGTGTGGCGGTGGTACCGCGGATCCCGCTAGTGTGCGGGCCGGTGCTTCACCAGTCGCGGATCCTACTCGAGGGGTGGGCCGGCTGGGCCGTCATGCGGCGTGAAAGTGTTGACGGTGAGAATATGGGCAGTGGTACCGCGGATCCTACTAGTGTGTGGGCCGGTGCAACACCAGTCGCGGATCCTACTCGAGGGGTGGGCCGGCTGGGCTGTCGCGAAACACGTGTGTGTGGCAACTGTGGCCCCGTGCTGGGGAGGCTGGGACTGGGGCGACGTGTCAGGGTGTAGAGTGGCGCGAGGTACACCCTTACCCTGATGTGGTTGCCGTGTGGTGATGCGTGGGTGTAGCTTGTGGGCCTCGTTGCTGGGGAGTCCGGGACGGTGGCGACGTGTTAGGGTGTAGGGTGGCGTGAGGTTCCTCCTTACCCTGGTGCGGTTGCACTACGCGTCACAGATGTGACAACATGAGTGTGAGTGTAGAGACTGCATGTGATAGGATTGCATTGTCGGCTTTTACTTTCATATCGCATTACTTACTGAGCGTTAGGCTTATGATGTGTGTTCTGTGGTGTAGGTGCTGACGATACCGCTGGTGAGCCTCGAGTGCCTAGTCCTGAGGCGTAGGATGGTTGGCGGCGTGCGACTGTGGCACCGGATGGCGGACTTTTGTTAGGGTGACCCGACCCGTGGATATGGTAGGTTGTGGCCTGGTCGGTTTGTGGGTTTTCTTTCTTTTGCGGTGGTTATGTACGGAGGATGGGATTGATTGTTGTATATGCGTCAGTGTATAGGTGTATATGGAGTGCGTGTGATTTTGGTAACGTACGCGGATATTTTCCATGTTATAGTATGTTATTTCTCTATACTGGAGACTTTCTTCATTTGTATTTGACGGATTTTTGTCGCCTTCTTACTCTGATTTGGGTTGGGATGATTTCTCTGGATGATGGATAGGTAAATATTGTTGGATTTTGGTGAATTGTGTGCAGGGTTAAATTTTGGGGTAGCCAGTTTTTAGGCGGTACTCTGCCGAAATTTCGGGAGAGGGGTTGAGGTTCGAGAGGATACGAAATAGGTCAAGGTGTGTGTATGATGAATGCTAGAGGAGTTCATATGAGTGTGGATGTGCGGCGTGATCGCAGGTGCGCGGGGCACGCAGCCCTGTGGGTGCACACGGGTCATGCGGCGCCGGGTGAGGGCGTGCGCGCGGACGTGCTGTACAGAGGCAGGGTGCGTGGGGCACGCGGCACTGTGAGCGTGCGCGAGACACAGTGACGTTGGGTTGGCACCTGTGGCACCGCGGTGGTGTACGCGGGGTGTCGGAGTGGGGACGTGAGTGTTTGGGACCGGACTGGGTAGTTCGTGGGGAGCGTGGGGTTCTTTCCTAGGATTTCAAGTCTTACCGTTTTATCTCAAATTGTTTTAAATGGTTTTCTTTTCCGCTGCGTAGTTTTATGTTGAGGACTTCGTGTTTCCTCTTCGGGACGCGAGTTGTTTTTTTGAATCGAGTCGAAAAATTTTCATACTCACAAATGTGTTTTTGAAAATGATTTGAAAACGAAAGGGGTATTGAATTGAGTTAGTTGTGTCAAGTGTTAGTGTGTGTGTGTAGTGTGTAGATGCACTGTAGCGCACTGGGGACGTGTGGGTTCTCGGGGTGTTACAGTTATGGTATCAGAGCCATGGGGTCGTCGTCGTTCAGAGGATTACCTAACACCACCAGCCGCTACACGGGAGCACTCCACCAACTGTAAGTGTTTAGATTTGAATTTATTGTATTACTAATGTGAGCTTTATACTTTTGTTAAGGGTAGAAAATGTCAGGAGAGGCGAGAGGTAGAGGTAGAGGGCGGCCACGACGAGAGGCGCCTCCTAGGGCTGTTGGCGACATGGATGATACCGTCCGACAGCTTACCGAGTTGGTCCACCGTCAGTCTCAGCAGTTGGAGAGGTTTATGAGCAGGGACGATCAGGGTCAGTCTAGCGCCCAGGGTTCGTCCGACAGAGGAGGTGACAGACTGCACAGACTTAGACTTCCGACCTTTGACGGATCATCTCCGGATCCTCTCAGTGCTGAGGAGTGGATACGGAATATGGAGAGGATGATGAGTTTTGCCAAGGTAGAGGAGCGGGACAGAGTTTCTAGTGCGGCGTTCTATCTTGCCAAGGACGCGAGCCATTGGTGGGATACTGTGGTGGCCACGAGAGATGTGGGGGCCATGACCTGGGAGGAGTTCAGGTCGGTGTTTTTCGGCAAGTATTTCAGTCACTCAGTCAGGTCGCAGAAGATGGTAGAGTTTGCACAGTTGAAGCAGACCGGCACTGTGGCTGAGTATGTGCGACAGTTCGAGGCCTTGTCGAGGTTTGCAGGACATTTGGTGAGCCTCGATGAGAATAAGGTACATCAGTTCGTGCAGGGCCTGAAGCCGGATATTTATATGGGCATGCGGATTGCGGGGACCCGGGGCATGCCGTACGAGGAGGTGGTGGCGAAGGCCCTTGACATTGAGGAGGCTCGAGCGAAGCTTCCTAGTTATCGGGAGGTACCCAGAGAGCAGCCTCGCAGACCTTTCAGAGAGTCGCTGCCACAGGCCAGCGGGGAGGTATCCGTGCAGAGAGGCCTGAAGAGGCCTAGTGACAGTTCTAGCAGCCAGGGGAGCACTAAGAGGCCGCAGGGGTCAGGGCAGTTTCCAGTGTGCCCGAAGTGTCAGAAGAGCCACCCGGGCGAGTGCAGGCCGGGCCCAGTGAGGTGTTATAATTGTGGCGAGGTGGGCCACATGTCCAGAGAGTGCCAGAAGCCGCGTCAGAACCGCTGCTTCAACTGCAATGAGGTGGGACACTTTGCCAGTAGATGCCCAGTGGCGAGCAGGTCGTCAGCCAGAGTTACACCGAGAGTCTTTGCCCTGTTTGAGCCAGATGATGCTGCCCAGCCATCAGTGATAGCAGGTAACATTTTTGTTTCTGGTGTGGCAGCTTATACGTTGATTGATACGGGCGCTACGCACTCGTTTGTGTCGACGAGCTTTGTGGTTAAGGCCAACTTGGAGTTCAGCCCCGCCGAGAGACACTACGATGTGACTTTGCCATCCGGAGAGCATTTGTATTCAGAACAGGTGGTGCGGGGCAATATTGTGACAGTAGGGAGGAAGCAGTTATATGCCGAGCTAGTCATTCTCCATATGAGTGGTTATGAGGTGATCTTGGGAATGGACTGGCTGTTCAGACATCATGCGGAGATTGATTGCAGGACCAGAGAGGTTCATTTCCGGCCCCCAGGCGGGGAAAGCTACACATTTAAAGCAGGTAAAGGTCTTGCCAGGATTTCTGCTATACTTTCTCTTCAGGCACCACGGGGGTTGGGCATGGGTTGCCAGGGATTTTTGGCAAGTGTTGAGGATGCGCAGTCACCGGGCGATGCTCGGGTACAGGATATTCTTATTGTGCAGGAGTTCCCGGGAGTGTTCCGTGATGAATTGCTTGGGTTGCCCCCTGATAGGGAGATTGAGTTCGAGATAGATGTTTTCCCAGGTGCCGAGCCGGTGTGCAAGAACCCTTACAGATTGGCACCTACTGAACTTAAGGAGCTGAAGGCTCAATTGGAGGAGCTGACAGGTAAAGGATTTATACGCCCTAGTTTTTCACCCTGGGGAGCGCCAGTTCTATTCGTCAAGAAGAAGGATGGATCCTTACGTATGTGTATTGACTACCGGGAGCTGAACAAATTGACAGTGAAAAACAGGTATCCATTGCCTAGGATTGATGATTTGTTCGATCAGCTGCAGGGTGCCCGAGTGTTTTCTAAGATCGACCTGAGGTCCGGTTATCACCAGTTGAAGGTGAAGGAGAAAGATGTACCGAAGACGGCCTTCAGGACGAGGTATGGGCATTTCGAGTTTCTGGTGATGTCTTTCGGGTTGACCAATGCCCCTGCAGCATTCATGGACCTGATGCACAGAGTGTTCAGGGAGTACCTGGACAAGTTCGTGATTGTATTTATCGACGACATTCTGATCTACTCGCAGAGTGAGGAGGAGCACAGGGAGCACCTGAGGATTGTGCTGACTATTTTGAGCCAGCATCAGCTATATGATAAATTCTCAAAGTGCGAGTTTTGGTTGGATAGGATTCATTTCTTGGGGCATGTGATCTCCTATGAGGGTATTTCAGTTGATCCGAGGAAGGTTCAGGCTGTAAAGGAGTGGCGGCGACCGACCAGTGCTAGTGAGATACGCAGTTTTCTGGGGTTGGCTGGATATTATCGGAGATTTATTGAGGGGTTCTCTAAAATTTCGGCCCCCTTGACCCGGCTGACCAGGAAGAATGCAAAGTATGAATGGACCGACCGGTGTGAGGACAGCTTCCAGATATTGAAGCAGAAATTGACTATGGCTCCTGTACTGACGCTGCCCGTGGAAGGAGAGAAGTTCTGCATTTATTGCGATGCCTCCAGGATCGGTTTGGGGTGTGTTTTGATGCAGAGTGGGAGAGTCATTGCCTATGCTTCTAGGCAGTTGAAGGCTTACGAGCAGAATTATCCCACTCACGACTTGGAGCTGGCGGCGGTTGTATTTGCACTCAAGATTTGGAGGCATTATCTGTATGGGCAGCAGTGCGAGATTTACTCGGACCATCAGAGCTTGAGGTATATTTTCACGCAGAAGGAGCTGAATTTGAGATAGAGAAGATGGCTCGAGCTGGTCAAGGACTACGACGTGGAGATCAGGTACCACCCCGGGAAGGCGAATGTGGTGGCAGATGCCTTGAGTAGAGTGACAGCCTCGACTTCTGCCATGATTACGGTACAGCCTGTTGAGTTAGTGACAGAGATGCAGAGTTTTGGTTTGGAGGTAGTTTCTGACCTGGCAGCCACCCTTTCTGCCTTGTCATTGAGGCCGACTATTCTGGACAGGATCAGGCAGACTCAGGAGACTGATTCAGAGTGTAGCGAACTGAAGGCGAGTATGGAGGCCAGGCCTGATTCTGAGTTCAGCTATTCAGAGGACGGGATTCTGAAATTTCGGGATAGGTGGTACGTCCCGAAGGATGAGGAGCTGAGGAGGGATATATTATCAGAGGCCCATTCATCTTCTTTCTCTGTGCATCCGGGAAGCACTAAGATGTACAGAGATTTGAAGCAGCACTATTGGTGGCCTAACATGAAACGAGCAGTGGCTGAGTATGTTGAGGCCTGCGTAGTCTGCCAGCAGGTGAAGGCGGAGCATCAGCGACCGTCTGGGATGCTCCAACCATTGCCTATACCGGAGTGGAAGTGGGAGCGAATCACCATGGATTTTGTGGTGGGGTTACCGAGGACTGCCAAGGGTCATGACGCGATTTGGGTGATTGTAGACAGGTTGACGAAGTCGTCTCACTTTTTGCCTGTGAGGATGACTTATACGATGGATCAGTTTGCCCAGTTGTATGTTCAGGAGATAGTCAGACTCCATGGGATTCCGGTGTCGATTGTTTCTGATCGAGACCCCAGATTCACGTCTAAGTTTTGGAGGAGTCTGCATAAGGCTATGGGCACCAGATTGGATTTCAGTACGGCTTTTCATCCTCAGACCGATGGGCAGTCGGAGCGGACTATACAGATTCTGGAGGATATGCTCAGGGCTTGTGTGTTGGAGTTTCAGGCGACTTGGAGCAAGTTTTTACCGCTAGTGGAGTTCTCGTATAATAACAGTTTTCAGTCTACTATTGGTATGGCACCATACGAGGCCCTTTATGGAAGGAAGTGCAGGTCGCCATTATACTGGGATGAGGTTGGGGAGGCCCGATTAATAGGCCCTGAGATTTTGCAGCAGACTGTCGACAAAATTACTGTGATTCGGAAGAGAATTGAAGCGGCCTAGAGTCGACAGAAGAGTTATGCTGATCAGAGACGCCGAGAGTTGGAGTTTAATGAGGGCGATGAGGTTTTTCTGAAGGTCTCGCCGTTCAAAGGAGTGGTAAGGTTCGAAAAGCGGGGGAAACTCAACCCTCGATTTGTGGGACCATTCCCGATTGTCAAGCGGATCGGGAGAACTGCATATCAGCTTCAGTTGCCTGCGTCGATGGATGCCATCCATGATGTTTTTCATGTCTCGATGCTGAGGAAGTGTATGCGCGATCCCTCTCAGGTAGTGCCACAACAGGATATAGAGATCCAGCCGACGCTGTCGTACGAAGAGAAGCCAGTGAGGATCTTAGAATCAGCTGTGAAGGTGCTGTGCAACAAGGAGATTCCGCTGGTCAAGGTAAGGTGGCGCAACCATGGTGTAGAGGAGACTACTTGGGAGCGGCGTGATGACATGGAGCGGCAGTATCCCGACTTATTTGGTACGTAAATTTTGGGGACAAAATTCTTATAAGGTGGGGGGAATGTAATAACCCAGAAATTTCGAATTTTATCTTTAATTTTTGGAATTTTTGTTTGGTCCCGGTCGGATTTTTGAGAAATATTTCAACGGAAAATATTTAAATTATAAGGCTCGAGGCCTACTTTTGCGATTGGTTTTCAGAATTTAAAGTCGGGAGGTCGAGAAGTTACGAAATTTCGGACGATTGAAACACGTGAGGGCAGTTTTGTAATTTGGTATAAAAAAAAAAAAAAAAAACAAATTGAAAATTTTAACAAAACAACTGAACGGCTCGTGTAGCCGTTCAGTGTTCTGTTCTTTCGCCAAAGCCGAGAAAAGGCGACTGAGGCGAGTGAGGGGCCGAGCGGGAGATTGAGGAACGGAGAGCGAGTGGCTGGCGAACGACGGCAGAGTGCGATGCTGGGAGCTCCGACGAACTGAGTGAAGGTGTTGGTGTACCCTTTCCCGAGCTGAAAGCCAACGGTGAGCTTTCTGTTCAAGATTGATTTGGCCGAGCCTTAATGCTCGTTTTGTTTTTTTTTTTCTCTCCTGTTTTTTTCTCCGATGTTGATGAAATTGCTGAGCGTTCTGTCGAAGAGAGGGTCTGCGTGTAAGAGAGTGGGTGCTTATGGGAGGGAGAAAAACTGAGGGGAGGGGTTGAGTCGGAATTTAGGTTCAAGCCCAAATTTTCTGACTTTAGTTCTGATTATACTAAATTGAAGCGAATGTGATTGTCTGTACATAGGGATTCTTGGAGTTTAAATTGAAATCAAAACAGAGGCCTTTTTTTTTAAAGAACAGGTTCTGTTTTTGGCTTATTCGGCCTACCTACGGTTAATCATTTTAAATTCGGTTTTTGTGGGATAAATTAGGTAGTTAGGGGAACCTATGGCCGCTGGAATCGTTTGATTCCGATATCCGACGCAAAAGTTATGCGCGTCGGAAGTTTAGGCCGAATTTTGGTCCAAGTCAAATTTGCGAGCGTTATTCATGGAAATTTGACGTGTGAGTGTATCATAGCCATTTTTGATGCATATAACTAGTTGGGAGTGAGTTTTGGTTGAAGGGAAGTGAAAATGTGAAATTTTAATAAAATGGCAGATTCGGTTATTGGCGTTTTTCGCCTATCTGCGGCTTACCGATTTAAAATCTATTTTAGGATGTTAAACTAGGTTCCTAAGGGAACGCTTAGCCACTTGAATCGTTTGATTCCGTTGACGGACGCAAAAGTTATGCGCATCCGAACGTTGAGCTGGTATTCGGCCAAACCAAACCAATGGACCGTGTTAGTTGGAATTTAATGAGTGTAATTAGATAAGGTTATTTTTAGCTAATTGGTAAATGTTGGGAGAAATACTGATGAGAAATTGGTTGTGTTTTAGGTTGAGGCTTTCGGTTGGCGAAACTGTGTATCGAGCGAGCTTAGGACGCCAGGTAAGTAGTGCATGCATGTGTTTTGCCCAAGTGGGCCTACACTGTAGAACTTTAGTGTTTATGTGATTGATTGCGGTGTGTGTGCGTATTGTGTGACATGCATCATATTTTTTTTAAACGGGAACGAAAATGATTTTTAGCATGCTTTGATGTATGAGGTGAGACGTGTGGCGGTGGTACCGCGGATCCCGCTAGTGTGCGGGCCGGTGCTTCACCAGTCGCGGATCCTACTCGAGGGGTGGGCCGGCTGGGCCGTCATGCGGCGTGAAAGTGTTGACGGTGAGAATATGGGCAGTGGTACCGCGGATCCTACTAGTGTGTGGGCCGGTGCAACACCAGTCGCGGATCCTACTCGAGGGGTGGGCCGGCTGGGCTGTCGCGAAACACGTGTGTGTGGCAACTGTGGCCCCGTGCTGGGGAGGCTGGGACTGGGGCGACGTGTCAGGGTGTAGAGTGGCGCGAGGTACACCCTTACCCTGATGTGGTTGCCGTGTGGTGATGCGTGGGTGTAGCTTGTGGGCCTCGTTGCTGGGGAGTCCGGGACGGTGGCGACGTGTTAGGGTGTAGGGTGGCGTGAGGTTCCTCCTTACCCTGGTGCGGCTGCACTACGCGTCACAGATGTGACAACATGAGTGTGAGTGTAGAGACTGCATGTGATAGGATTGCATTGTCGGCTTTTACTTTCATATCGCATTACTTACTGAGCGTTAGGCTTATGATGTGTGTTCTGTGGTGTAGGTGCTGACGATACCGCTGGTGAGCCTCGAGTGCCTAGTCCTGAGGCGTAGGATGGTTGGCGGCGTGCGACTGTGGCACCGGATGGCGGACTTTTGTTAGGGTGACCCGACCCGTGGATATGGTAGGTTGTGGCCTGGTCGGTTTGTGGGTTTTCTTTCTTTTGCGGTGGTTATGTACGGAGGATGGGATTGATTGTTGTATATGCGTCAGTGTATAGGTGTATATGGAGTGCGTGTGATTTTGGTAACGTACGCGGATATTTTCCATGTTATAGTATGTTATTTCTCTATACTGGAGACTTTCTTCATTTGTATTTGACGGATTTTCGTCGCCTTCTTACTCTGATTTGGGTTGGGATGATTTCTCTGGATGATGGATAGGTAAATATTGTTGGATTTTGGTGAATTGTGTGCAGGGTTAAATTTTGGGGTAGCCAGTTTTTAGGCGGTACTCTGCCGAAATTTCGGGAGAGGGGTTGAGGTTCGAGAGGATACGAAATAGGTCAAGGTGTGTGTATGATGAATGCTAGAGGAGTTCATATGAGTGTGGATGTGCGGTGTGATCGCAGGTACGCGGGGCACGCGGCCCTGTGGGTGCACACGGGTCATGCGGCGCCGGGTGAGGGCGTGCGCGCGGACGTGCTGTACAGAGGCAGGGTGCGTGGGGCACGCGGCGCTGTGAGCGTGCGCGAGATACAGTGATGTTGGGTTGGCACCTGTGGCACCGCGGTGGTGTACGCGGGGTGTCGGAGTGGGGACGTGAGTGCTTGGGACCGGACTGGATAGTTCGTGGGGAGCGTGGGGTTCTTTCCTAGGATTTCAAGTTTTACCGTTTTATCTCAAATTGTTTTAAATGGTTTTCTTTTCCGCTGCGTAGTTTTATGTTGAGGACTTCGTGTTTCCTCTTCGGGACGCGAGTTGTTTTTTTAATCGAGTCGAAAAATTTTCATACTCACAAATGTGCTTTTGAAAATGATTTGAAAACGAAAGGGGTATTGAATTGAGTTAGTTGTGTCAAGTGTTAGTGTGTGTGTGTAGTGTGTAGATGCACTGTAGCGCACCGGGGACGTGTGGGTTCTCGGGGTGTTACAGACGATCAGGACAGGGTATCCAGTGCCGCATTCCAGCTGAGCAAGGGTGCCCAGTATTGGTGGGACACAGTGAGGGCCACAAGAGATGTGAAAATCTTGACCTAGGAAGAGTTTAAGGCGATATTATTTGGTAAGTATTTCAGCCACTCAGTTAGGATCCAGAAGATGGTTGAGTTTGCCCAGTTGAGACAGACTGGTACTGTGGCCGAGTATGAGAGACACTTTAAGGCACTGTCTCAGTTTATCGGACATTTGTTAGCCTATATGAGAACAACGTACACCAGTTCATGCAGGGATTGAAGCCAGGCGTATATATGGGCATGCGAATAGCAGGGACGCGAGGGGTGCCCTATGCGAATGTTGTGGCCAGGGCCCTCAACATTGAGGAAGCTGGAATAAAGCTTCCCAGCTACAAGGAGCCGCCTAAGGAGCAACCCAGGCAATTTTTAAGGGAGTTACTGCCCCAGCAGAGTGGGGAAGGGTCGTCTCAATGGAAGGGTTTGAAGAGGGCTAGCGATAGCCCGAGCAGTCAAGGGAGCAACAAGCGGCCTCAGAAGTCAGAGCAGTTCCCTATATGCCCTAAGTGTCAGAGGAATCACCCCAATGAGTGTAGGATAGGCGCGAGGCGATGCTACAACTATGGTGAGGTGGGCCACATGTCCAAAGATTGTCAGAAGCCGCGACAGAATTGATGCTTCAATTGCAATGAGGTGGGACATTTTGCTAGGAGTTGCCCGAACTTTAACAAGGCTCCAATGAGGGTAACATGTCTTTACCCTCATTGAGCCAGATGATGCCATCTAGCCATCGATGATCTCAGGTAATATTTTTATTTCTGGCATGGCAGCTTACGCTCTTGTCGATACGGGTGCCACGCATTCGTTCGTATTTACTGCCTTCGTGGTCAAGGCAAATCTAGTGCCCGACTCTTCTGGACAGTTTTATAGTGCATTGTTGCCGTCGGGGGAGCGCCTATGCTTAGATCAAGTGATACAATGTGATAGTGTTATAGTAGGAAGATTCCTTTTGACTTGAGAACATGAAGGTTAGATTATGGGGATTATAGTTGATCCAACTAAGCTTATGAGACGTAGGTGCAAGGCTACATTTAAGGTCCCACACAAGGTAGCCCTTATTATGGAACAACAAAGATTTTATTACTCGAGGAGATTTAGAGTGATATTTCATCAGTGATGCTAAGTATGAGTTTGGAAATTAACAATTTGGGTGAAATTTTGTTGAGAGGGATATAGGGAAGAAATCTAGTTAGGTAATTTCAGAGATTGGGGTTATAGTTAAATGAATAGAATTACTATTGGGTGAGGCCTGAGGACTTAAAAATTCAAGGAGGCATGGAGCAACAATGTAGCTTAGTCTACAACAAGTTGCAAATAATAAGATTGTTGAACGAATAATTGTATGGGAGCGAGAAGAATATTTAGGAACAATTTAAGGTTACAATGAGTAGCTTAGAACAGTTCGAGTACGAAGTCTTTAAGGATGATCGGGGTAGAGAATTTAGGATTTGAGTAAATTCTAGCTAAGAGAACTTAGATATGGAGTTAGAATAAAAGACTTACAGAAGTTTGATTATAACAGGCTAAATTAATGAACAATGGAGTGTCAAAGTACCTAATTGAGTTATAGAATTGGATAGTGCTTAATCCATAGTCAAGGATGCAATTAATTAGACTGAAGATAGCAAACGCGATCATGGGACCGGAATTGGATACATGGTTTTAGAATATAGATGAAAATCAGGAAGTAGTTGGATGGAACGGACTCGAGGATATGTAGGATAGCTATAGTTTGGAGAACGAAGTTAAACATAAGGACGTTGAAGAACTAAGAACTTAGTGTAGAATATACACTGTTCGAAGGAAGGCTAGATATGGGACAATATATTTTTGGTGTCAATGTCAAGAATTAATCTCTACGTAAATTTTGGTGAAAAAATTTCTTTTAACGAGGGTGGAATGTAACAACCGGGATTTCTGTAATTTAGTTTTCAGAAATTTGTATTGGTAAACGGTGAAGTTTTGGTCAGAATCGAGAGCGGAGAATTCGTACTAGTAGATAAAGGATTTTTTCGAGGGTAATGAAAAAAAAAAATTTAGGAATCCGACCGGAAACGGACTAAATAGCCGTTTGATGAAAAGATTAAAGTGTGAGTGCAAAAAAGTAATTAGTTTATATATATATATATATATATATATATATACAGAAACAGAATGACTTCACAAAAGAAGCCATCCTGCTTCTGTTCTTTGTTCTACCGCCGAGCAAAGGAGCAAAGGAGGGGCTAGGACAAGCTGGGATTCACCGACAACCAACAAAAGGGAGGGACGCCGGCATGCAGAGAACTCCGACGAGAGGAGGAGCCGATTCGGCTCTTTCCGTCCTAAAAAACAGAAGGTAAACCCCCTGTTTCTGTTTCTGTCAATCGAGTGTGAGGGCTTGGTTGTTTTCAAATTTCTGATAGTTCAAACTCGACTTTTGGGGTGATTAAGAGGTAGAAGTAATGGTGTGCTGGCTGAGAGTGATGAGCTTCTAAATTTTTTAGGAGAACTGAGAGGATTGAACTGTAACTTGGAGTTTTCTGAATTCGAAATCTCCAATGTTAGTTAGATTATGCTTAATAGGTTAGAGTGAGACGGATTGTTGAGGAATTGCGTGACTTTTGTTTAGAAACCAAAAATGGAAATTTTGGGCATTTTACTTTGAAATCTGGTTCTGTTTTTGGGCGTTTTAGCATAGATACGGTTAATTGTTTTAAATTTTCTTTCGGTATGTTAAACTAGATTATGAGTGGAATGTTTAGCCTCTGAAATCGAGTGATTCCGATAAGCGACACAAAAGTTATGCGTGTTAGAAGTTAGGTTAATTTTGGCCAAAATTTGGTTAGTGAGCTGTATGAGTTGGGCTTTGGGGGATTGGGTTATTAGTCGTAATTTAGAACGCGGGATGAGTTGTAAGATGAGTTTTAATGTGAATTGTTATGTGATAGGTTGAGCCCGAGAAAGTGATAGAAACGAGCACCACAGAAGCTAAGGATGTCAGGTAAGTAGTGCTTGCATGTGCATTGCCCTTACGGACCTACACCATGGGATGGTAGGGTGGTATTGTGTGTTTTGCATGTTTTTGTTCAGTAATGCATCATGTTTTCTTTGAACTACGAAAAATGAGTTTTGAGCATGTTTTTAAGACGCGAGTATGAAATGTAAAAAGATGAGAACAGATGTAACGTGGTCTTAAATAGGGATGCCTCGTCGTGTGATGGTGCTTCTGTGGTAGTACTTCGAGAGGGTCTCTATGAGAGATGCACATATGAAAATATGTATGATGTCGTGAGTGGGAATGCCTCGTCATTAACGTGCTAGTGAGAAGGCACTAGAGGGTCCCGCGATCAATGTTGGAAGGAGATCGTTGTATGGCCATCCTGTGTGATGATCTGACGTGTGCCTCTGATCTCGCTTCGCTGGGTTAAGGTGTGGCCGTCCTGAGTGGTGATAGGATGAGTGCCTACTTGATCCACGTGAGAAAGTGGAAGATTAATAAAAACGACAACAAAATGAAAACGAAATAGAGTGTAGAGACTACATGTGATAGGATTGCATTGTTGGTTGTACGTTTCATATTGCACTGCTTATTGAGCGTTATGCTTATATTGTGTATTCGTTGGTATAGGTGCAGAGATTCCTGATGGTGAGTTATGAGAGCCCAGACAGGATAAGTAGGCGGTTGGCGGCTTGCTACCATGTGCCGGCAGGTGGAGTTCATCAAGGCAGCCCGACCCGTGGAGTGAAGCCAGATGGTATGTTCTGAGAGTTGTGTTTTGTAGAGTCCATGTCGAGTGTATAGATTTTGAGACATAGGCGGGTTTGAACGTTTATAGTCGGGATTGGAGTATAGTCGTGTTTTGAAAGTACTCGTGGAATTTTGTCTTAAAAATATAGGTCTTCACTTTGTGGTTTTAATCGCGGAAGGTTTTGCCATTCGATTTTCATTTGAACTGGTGTTATTTTTAGACTGCTGGTGCAAAGTGTCGACCGGTGTCTGTAGGTGTTGACCAGTTATTGTAAAATCGGTGAGAGTGTTGACTGCGGGGTTCGACTTGTGCGGGTAGAAAAAATTAAAGTGTCGACCACTTTTCGTTATGTGTGTAGAAGTGTCAACTGCGAAATTTGACAAGGGCAGGCAGAGAGTGTTAAGCTGTCGACCGGTGTTTACAGGTGTCGACCGGTACCTCTTTTTAGAATGTTTTGAAGAGTGAAGTGTCATTTAAACCGATTTTTAATTGAGTCTTCTGTTGCGACAAGTTTAAACGTTTTTAAAAAATACTGTTTTAAGTCGAGGAACAAGAGTTTTAAATTTTATACGAATTTTATCAAGATGATGAGTAAGCGTACAGTTGGCGACCCGAGTCTGGGGACTACTCGAGGCGCTACAGTTATGGTATCAGAGTAATGAGTAGTAGCAGTTAGCGTACCGGGAACGTGAGGGTTTTCGAGTCGCCACATTAAGGTTTTAAACAGATTTTGGGAAGGAAGTCTCGACCAATAGGCTTAGTGATTGACCAAGCCTAGCAAGTGTCAACCAGTATACTGGTGGTGTCGACCGAACTTAGCCAATGTTGACTGCGAGGGTCGATCTGCGAAGGCAGAGTTGATCAAGGTGTCAACCTGTGTAAGAAGGTGTTGACCACTTAGTGTAAAAATGAATATAGAGTGTCAACCTGCATGCAAGAGGGTCGACCAAACTCTGTAGGTATCGACCGCTTAGGTCGACCTACTCGGACAGAAAGAAATGAAGTGTCGACCGGTGCACACAAGTGTCGACCGATAGTATAAAATAGATGGGAGTATCTACTGTAAGGATCGACCGACACAGACAGAGAGAAATGAAATGTCGACCGGCATTCAAAAGTGTCAACCGGTTAGTGTGAGGAGCTGAGAGGTATCAACCGATAGTGTCGACAGATGAAAACAGAGACAAATTAAGTGTCGACCGGGTTTGTAGGGGTCGATCAAAAATGATTTGATTTATGTTTTAGAAAACTTAAAACTTTATTCAAACTGATTTTTCATCAAAGTCTTCCGCTGCGATGATTTAAACGTTTTCAAAAAGGGTCATTTTAATTCAATGAACGAAGTTTAAATTTTTACACGAATTGTCCCGAGTGCGTGCGTATCATAGCAGTAGTGAGAGTATCAGAAACCACGTGGGTTTTCTAGTCGCTACAGATACGGTATCAGAGCCAAATGGTTAAACCGTTCAAATGATTATTTAACAACACCCATCCCCGCACGACGTGCTTCGATAATTGTAAATGTTTAAGTTTAGCTTTAGTTATTAGATGCTTATGAGAGTGATTAGCCCTTGTCAAGGAAATTAGTCAAGATGTCTAGACGACCAGGACGTCCGAGAGTACCTAGAGAGACAGCTGACTGAAAGAGCGAGGATGACTCGATGACAATCAGACACCTGACTGAGTTGGTAAACAGACAATCTCAGCAATTGGGGATTTTGTTGAATCGAGAAGTGTAAGGAAGTGCAGGCTCTAGCTCTAGCCATGACTAGTCGGGAGACAGTTTAAGAGGTTACGACCCCCGACAATTGAAGGTCAGACATCGGATCCAACGACTGCAGAAGAGTGGGTCCATACCATGGAAAATATGTTCAAGTATGCGAAAGTGGAAGAAGAAGATAAGGTTTCACTGGCTACGTTTCATTCGGCGAAGGATGCCCAATTCTAGTGGGAGGCTATGGAGGCCACCGCTGATGTACAACACATGTCGTGGGAAAAGTTTAAAGGCGCTTTTCATGAGAAGGATTTCAACAGCATAGTGCAGGCAGCTAAGAGAATGAAGTTCCGATAGTTCAAGCAAATCAGGTCGTTAACTGAGCACACCCGGCAGTTTGAGTCTTTATCTCAATTTACAAGCAATTTGGTGAGCCAGAACGAGGACAAGG
Organism: Begonia peltatifolia; assembly: GCA_022433055.1. Lineage (NCBI taxonomy): Eukaryota > Viridiplantae > Streptophyta > Magnoliopsida > Cucurbitales > Begoniaceae > Begonia > Begonia peltatifolia. Next base: position 10,746,947 of record CM039525.1, on the reverse strand, counting down.
TGTTACAGTTTGTACAGGGGGTGTAAGCATGGGTGGTGAGATATTTTTAGTCGTACTGAGTTATTTTAATATAAAAGAGAGATTTGAATTTGGGTTGAGTATTTTGGCGTTCGTAACAGGTTGTAAATTGAGTCGAGAAATGGATTTATGGTTTTTAAACGTTTAGTCAAAATTCGTGTTGTTTTGTTGAATTCTGTTAAAGTTTCTGGGTCCAAAGTGTCGACCGAAGTCCAAAGGTGTCGACCAGTCGGTGAAAAATGGAGGGTTAGTGTCGACCGCGAGGGTCGACCTGCGCATGGAAGAGCCGAAGTAGGTGTCGAGCCCTGGTTACAAGTACCGACCGGTTCGTGTAAAATTGACAGGGGTGTCGACCGCAAGAGTTGACCTGTGCGGACAGAGAGGATCAAGGTGTCGACCTGCGATAACAGGTGTCGACCCCTTTCTAAAATGGGTGTGAAAGTGTCAACCGGTGTCCCCGGTATCGACCGATGAAAAGAGCCGAGAGAAATATAGTGTTGACCGGTGTTTGTCAGTGTCGACCGATGAAAACCCGAGACAACGTAAGTGTCGACCGATTCTTGCAGGTGTCGACTGGTCTCTTTAATTTTTATGTTTTAAAAGTGAAGTTACTTAAACCAATTTTAAACGAAGTTTCCGCTGCGGTATTTATATGTATTTCTTTTGGAAGACGTTTTGAGTAATAAAAAAAAAAGCGTCATTTTGAGCCAAAATAAAATAAAATATTTCAATTTTTACAAAATATTTAGTAGAGGGTATGAGGGATGGTGACAAGTAGTAGTTGGTAGCGAACTGGGAATCACAGAGGATTTTTTAGGCGTTACAAAATTGCCCCACATCAGAGTAGAAGTACCTCCTAGCAGCAACAACAGAAGGGCACCAAGAGGTTCAGCAAGAGTTCGAGCAGCCAAAGCAGTAGCAAAAGGCCTTTGGGGTCGGTGCAGTACCTCCAGTGCCCTAAGTGTTTGAGATACCACCTGGGCAAATGCAGACTAAACTCAGGAAAGTGCTACAATTGTAACGAAGCTAGACACTTAGCTAGAGATTGCCTGAAGTTCAGAGTGACTCGGTGTTTCAACTGCAACGAAGCGGGCCATGTTAGTAAAAACTGCCCAGCTTTGAAGAAGGGTCTGACATGTACGACACCGAGGATATTCACCATGATTGAGTCGGGCGACGATGACCAGCCAGCTATGGTGTCAGGTACTATATTGATAAATTTTGTACCTACTTATACATTGATTGATTCTGATGCGACACACTCGTTGGTTACAACTACAATCGGGTCAAGTGAGATGTATAGCCTTTAGCAATGGACTGTAGTTATGAAGTGATGTTGCCTTCTAGTGGGCGTATGTACTCAAATCAAGTCGTACAAGATAGTGTAGTGCCCATGGGAAGTAAGAATTTATTAGCCGACCCCATTATTATGGGCATAACTGGATATGATGTGATATTGAGAATGGATTGGCTGTTCAAGCACTACGCTACGATCGATTGCAGGGTAGAAACAGTGAGATTTCAACCCCCATATGGTGCAGAGCACACCTTTCAGGCCATTAAGAATGCCAAGAGGATATCTGTAATGGCGCCAGTCGATGCTCGTCAAGTTTTTATGGGTGAGTCTTTTGGTTTTCTTGCCAATATTATAGATATGCAAATTCTCAGGGATTCAAAGCCGCAGGATGTTTTGATTGTTCAAGAGTTCCCTGAAGTTTTTCTAGATGATTTACCTGGTTTGCCTCCAGATCGAGAAATAGAGTTTGCTATAGATGTATATCCAAAAGCTTAGCCGCTGTCAAGAATCCTTATAGAGAATCACCAACAAGAAGCAATTAGAAGAGTTGGTGCACAAAGGATTTATACGCCCTAGCTTTTTGCAATGGGGCCTGCCGATCCTTTTTGCAAAGAAGAAGGATGGATCGTTACGGATGTGCATCGACTACAAGGAGTTGAATAAGCTGACGGTTAAGAACAAGTACCCTCTGCCAAGAATAGATGATCTATTTGATCAACTCTAGGGTGTACGAGTATTTTCAAAGATCGACCTGAGATCGGGCTATTATCAGGTAAAGGTTAGGTCAGACTGCTTTTCGAACGAGATACGGGCATTTTGAGTTTCTAGTGATGTCTTTTGGATTGACGAATGCTCTAGCCGCCTTCATGAACTTGATGAACAGAGTATTCCATAATAATCTCGATAAATTCATCATAGTGTTTATCGACGATATATTGGTGTATTGTAATGACCCAGAAAGCCACGCGGTTCCAAGTACGCTCACTACTACTATTCACTCAAATACACTCGAGTAAAATTTGTGTAAAAATTAAAAACTTTCATCCCTCGACTTAAAACGATATTTTTGAAAATGTTTAAATAAAGTTCAAGTTTTTCAAAACATAAAAATCATTTTCAGTCAACCCCTGTAACACCAGTTGACACTTCATTTACCCCTGTTTTCATCGGTCGACTCCTCTCTTCTCCTACCACTAACCGGTCGACACTTGTGAACACCAGTCAACATTTCATTACTCTCTGTCCCCATCGGTCAATCCTTAAGGTCCACACTCCCATCTATTTTACACTATCGGTTGACACTTGCATGCATCGGTCGACACTTCAATCCTCTCTGATCGCGTAGGTCGACCCAAATGGTCGACACTTGCAGAGTTTGGTCGACCCCTTTACATGCAGGTCGCCACTCTGTACACATTTTTACACCAAGTGGTCGACTCTTTCTTGCACAGGTCGTCACCTTAATCAATTTTGCTTTCACAGGTCGACCCTCGCGATCGACACTATCCAAGTTCAGTCGACACCTCCAGAATACTGGTCGACACTTGCTAGGCTTGGTCGACCACTCAGCATATAGGTCGACACCTCCTTTACAGAATTTCATTAAAATCTTAAATTCCATTTAGTTTCATGAAAATTCGGTAGTATAACGGCTAAAAATGGGTCTAACCCAAAATTCTCCAGTTTAAGGAAAACATACTATATATATATATATATATCAAAATACCAATTCACACATCACCTGAATCTTATGTGTCCTATTACATATATATATATATACAATCCAAGTTTTACCACCAAATGACCTACTAAATCATAGCATCTCCACACCATGGTCGAGTCACCCCAACAAAACTGCTTGCACTGTCATTCCAGCACAGGTCACCCACTGCAATTCTAATCACGCCCGTGATCATAGAGCTCACTAGATAGCTCATCGTCACCTACACTACGGAACACAAAACGTAAGCCTAATGTTTAGCAAGTATGGAACAATGAACAAGAAAACAATGCATAAACTCAATCCCTAACACATGCGGTTTCTACACTCTGTTTCATTCTCGTTTCATTTTTGTTTTTTATTAATCTTCCACTTTCTCACGCGGATCAAGTATGCACCCATCCTATCACCACTCAGGATGGCCACAACTTGACCCAACAGAGCGAGATCAGAGGCACACGTCAGGTCCACAGACGGGATGGCCATACAACGATCTCCTACAAACATCGATCACGGAACCCTCTAGTGCCTTCTCACTAGCACATTAACGACGAGGCGCTCCCACTCACGACATCTTACGTATTTTTATCTGTGCATCTCTGGTAAAGACCCTCTCGAAGTGCTCCTACACAAGCACTGTCACATGACGAGGCGACCCTACTCAAGACCACGTTACATCTGTTCTTATCTTTTTACATTTCATATTCGCATCTCATAAACATGCTCAAAACTCATTTTTTCGTAGTTCAAATAAAACCATGATGCATGTCAACACATATGATCAACCAACAAACCAATAACAAACAAAAAATCAAACTCTACTGTTCCATGGTGTAGGCCTGAAGGCAAAACACGAGCAATCCACTACTTACCTGGATTTCTGTAAAATTCTCAATCTCTTCCGTCACCTCAAAAGCTCAACTCGTTAACCTAATATATTCATGGAATTAACTCAGCAATCATCAAAATAAACCTAAATGATACCTATTTTAACTCTAGCACAAACTAATTTCACTTTCCCACATTCTACCAACAATCACGAAATTTCCCCCTTTTTGTTGCCCTATTTTCAATTAGCCATAACTCTCTCATTTCTCATCGGATTTAAACGATCCAATATGTTCCGTAAACCCCTTCATGTCTATTATCCAATGTCTCACTATATTTTTATAAAACCAAACAGCATAGCCAATCAGATTTTTACAAAAATAGAACTGGTTACATGTAGTTTCAAACTTTTGATTTTCAATAAAACTCGATTTAACCTCAAATCTTTTTATGTAATCAACCTATATCATGTCTAAGCTTCCAAACTAACAAGAAAACACAGTAAGGAAAAAGAAATTTTTGGAACTCTAACCTAGGGTTTCATCAACTTCTCCAAAACCCTCCAGAACCTACTTAAAATGCATAAAACTTATAAAGGTTTTACATACATCACAATACCCATCTAAAACTAACCTTTGATCTTGGTAAAAAGGGAGAAATGGTGGGAGCAAGGTCTCCTTGGTTGCTGATCGTGGGAAGGGAGAGAAGAAGGAATTAGCTTTTCCCTTTCACCCATCAACCTTACACATTTAAATCCTCCTCTCAACCTTATTCCATTTCACCACAAAACTTGGGCTAATTACACAATCACCCCTATCCCACCAGCCATCAACCTCACATGTCTCACTTGTTTCCCATGTTTCCCACTTCATTTTGCTATCACTTATCATTAAAACAACAACTACACTAAACACACTACATGTAGTTTACTCCTAGCTACCTACATCCATTATTTCCCTTCCACCATTCTCTTCCTCAATCAAATTCTTATCATAATTTATGGTCGTTGTTATGCCGTTTTAACACAAAAAAATTCCAAGGCAACTCATGATTGAGATAAATTCTCAGTGTTGCATGTACTCTCGTAGTGAGGAGGATCATAAAGAGCACTTAAGGTTGGTGTTGGAGACTTTGAAGCGGCACCAACTTTAATCGAAGTTTTCTAATTGCGAGTTTTGGCTGGATAGGATTCGATTTCTGGGTCATGTCATCTCGAGTGATGGCATATCTGTTGATCAGTGAAGATCTAGGCAGTTAAAGAGTGGCTACAGCCAAAAAATGTCACTAAGATACGAAGTTTCCTCGGATTAGTAGGTTATTACAGAAGATTCATTGAAGTATTTTCAAAAATTGCGGCGCCTTTGACCCGTTTGACAAGGAAAAATGTGGAGTATTTATGGTCCGAAGATTGCGAGCACAGTTTCCAGACATTAAAACAGAGATTAACTATTGCTCTGATTTGGACATTTCTTGCTGAGAACGAGAGATTTAGCATTTATTGCGATACTTCCAAGATAAGTCTTGGTTGTGCGCTGATGCAGGAATGGAAGGTGGTAGCCTATGCTTATAGGTAGTTGAAAACCTATGAGCAGAACTATCCGACACACGACCTGGAGTTAGCCACGGTAGTTTTCGTGCTGAAAATTTGGAGACATTATCTATATGGATAGCCGTGAGAAATATTCACCCAAAAAGAGTTGAATATGAGGTAACGGCTGTGGTTAGAGTTCGTCAAGAACTAAAACTTTGAAAGTAAATACCACCCTGGCAAGGTGAACGTAGAGGCCGATGCATTGAGCAGAGTGGCGGCATCCACTTCAGCTATGACTTCAGGCATGCCATTAGCTTTGGATGTAGAGTTTCAGAAATTCAACTTAGAGGTGGTGTCGAATATGTCAGCCATGTTGTCAGCTATGTCCTTACAGCCCACTATTTTGGAAAAGATTAAGCAAGCTTAGAAGGACGACGCTGAATGCGAATAAATTAAATGAAGCATGGCTTCTAATGACAGGTCGGAGTTCAGTTATTCGGACGACGGGATTCTTAAGTTTTGAAATAGGTGGTTCATTCTAAGTAATGAAGAACTATAAAGAGAAATACTGGCTGAAGCCCACTCTTTGAGGTTTTCTGTGTATCCAGGGAGTATCAAGATGTATAGGGATCTTAAACAACATTACTGGTGGCCTAATATGAATAGGATTGTGGCAAAATACGTTGTGATGTGTTCAATTTGCTAACAGATTAAGGCTGAACATCAAAGGCCAGCAGGGAAATTACAGCCATTACCTTTTCCTAAGTGGAAATGGGAGCAGATATCAATGGACTTTGTTGTACGATTGCCTCAGACAACAAAAGGCTATGATGGTATATGGGTGATCGTGGATCGATTAACCAAGTCAGCCTATTTTCTACCAGTAAAGAGGACGTACTCCATGGATCAATTTGCCAAACTGTATGTTCAAGACATCGTACGGTTGCACGGAGATCTGACTTTGATTGTATCAGATAGAGACCCTAGATTTACATCGAAGTTTTGGATGAGTCTGTACAAGACTATGGGTACGCAACTCAATTTCAGTATGTTATTTCATCTTCAAACGGACGGACAATCTGAGAGGACTATTCAGACGTTGGAGGATATGCTCAAAGCTTGTGTATTGAAATTTCAAGATTCTCGGAGCAAATACTTATCTTTAGTGGAGTTTTCTTATAATACCAGCTTTCAAGCTACGATAGGTATAACTCCATACGAGACTCTTTACGGGAGAAATTGCAGATCTCCATTGTATTAGGACGAAGTCGGAGAGGCACAATTAATTGGTCAAGATATTCTACCACAAACAGCAGAAAAGATTGCATCTAATAGACAACGGATCTTGACAACTCAAACCCGACAGAAAAGCTATGCAGATAGGAGAAGAAGGGAACTGGAATTCAAGAAAACGATGAGGTGATCCTTAAGATTACGCCATTCAAAGGAGTTGTAAGATTCAAAAAAAGGGGCAAGTGGAACCTAGATACATTTGGTCGTTTCCTATTATGAAGAGAATAGGAAAGACAACTTACCAGTTACAACCACCATCCTCTATGGATGAGATTCACAATGTATTCCATGTATCCATGTTGAGGAAGTGTATGCAAGATCTTTCTCATGCCGTGGATCAACATAACATAGAGATTCAGCCAACATTGACCTATGAGGAGAAGCCAGTGAAAATTTTAGATTATGCAGTGAACATTCTACGCAATAAGGATATTCCGCTGGTGAAAGTATTATGGCGCAACCAGAACATGGAAGAAGCAACCTAAGAGTAACAGTATGACATGATGAGTAGATACCAAGAATTATTTAGGAAACAAATTTTAGGGACAAAAGTTTTTTAAGGAGGGTGGAATGTAATGCCCAGAATTTTTGTTAAAGCAAATTTTTGAGTTTCGTATTTGTAGACGGCAGAATTTTAGTAAGAATTGAGGGCGAAGAATTAGGAAAAAGATTATTTTTAGACTAATGGCAAGGAGAAAATTATAAGATTCAGACCAAAAATCAACTGAATAGCAGTTTAACTAAACGATTAAAGAGTGAGGGTAAAAAGGTAATTTAGATTAATTATATTAAATAATATAATTAATATATGAGTAAAGAGGAGAAGGATCGTGAGATCCCCCCCCCCCCCCC